>JAHBCN010001570.1:0-127661 GCA_019359885.1 Listronotus oregonensis
GCATAAAATGATTATTTTCTTTGAATTCAAAAAAGAGGATGCCCTCTTCTCTTAATTCATAATGGCGAGCTAACATGTTGCCTTTTGATAACCAGCGCACTTCTGTGTGGAATAGGAGGACCTTGTGATCAGAATCGAGGTCCTCACAAAGTAAAGTAAATAACCGACTATAGCAGCAATTGAATGGTATTTCTGAACAGTTAAATAACGCGTAGGTAAGCGTAAAATAGATTTTTTTTCGGAAATGCAAACGTACCTATTACGCCCCCCTGACATTTTTCTACGCCCCCCGGAAGGGCGTGCCACCCTGGTTGGGAAGTCCTGACCTAAGGAATAACAAATTTTTCTTTAAAGGTCGTTACTAGACAACTGAAATTTATTTTTGGTTGGAGAATGGCAGTTACAGAGATTTGGATTTTTGTTTTCAATTTATTAAAAGAAAATTGGTGTATTATTTTTCAACACTATTTTGTAGATGTGGTTTCGACGGTATAGTTAGGGACATAGTCTTTAGACCTAATAAAAACTTTTTTGCTTATGTCTCACCAAAAACTGTTTAAACATCAAAAGACGATGAAAAAATAATTAGGATCCTGAAGTACAAAAAGATTAAATAATACTCAATCCACGGTGTAAGAAGTTAAGGTGTGTCAACTCCTTACTAATTCGTTGAACCGAGCGAATCTTGAGTCATTAGTTCCATTATTCCCCACTGACGCTGCAAGCGGATAAAGAGTCCATCAGATGACGGTCGCCATTTTACCCCCTAATAACACCAGCGCCCGCACGGAAAAGTGAAGAACTAGCGACACAAGAAATCTCCATATTGGAGAGTCGACACACCTTAACTTCTTACACCCTGACCAAATCTGATAATACGAAACAAGATTTACCTTTTCAAAATTTGTTAATTCTGCTTAATTCTGATTAAAATCGTTTTTACCTGGAATAATACTTTTTTTTCTGGCAGTGAAATAGCTTTTTTATGTAGTAAAAGAATTTTTTATTTATGTTTATGTAGAAAAAAAATTCAAAATCTAAAAATTTTTGGTGTAATTATTATATTTTAAATTTACTATAAACATAGATGAATATTACATTTTTAAGCTGTTATGGATTTACTTTATGGCAATACACTGAATAAAAGACCAATATTCCTTTACACGAGTTTTGTATTTTTGTCCACTATTCCCTATTACCTATCACTGTGCGCCCGGCCCAAGGGGCCCACTTGGCCTGAGAGCCCCACCTGGCCTGATAGAATACTGACCTAAGTGATTTTTTAGAATTCAAGATAACAACCACATACCGGGTGGTGCGTCGCCGAGCGGAACGTGGGAAATCCCATGTAAATTTTAATGGGGTCAATTATTGGCTCCCCTGTACATTTTACAGAAAAAATGTAAGATAACTTTTTGATGAGACCAATCTGACAAGCTCTCGTGGGAAGTTTCAAAAAATTTTAATAAGCGAATCTTGAATTATTCAATTAAATGTAATTGCAAAATTACCAAATTTTTGGTTCAGGTAAAACCAAACAGGCACCAGTAAAATGAATATTGTCACTAACATGAGGAAAAGTGTCAATAAATCAGTGACAGTCGGTATTTAAAAAAAATATAAATTATTCAATCGACGAAAAAGTATCCATAATTAAGTGGAATTATGCGGGAAACAGTTTTAGAGCAGTATCTGAAATGTTTTCAGTTTATTTCCCCACCAAGCCCATTCTGGCCATTTCAACTATTAAACGTATTGTCAGTAAATTCGAATCCAAAGGTACCGTAATAAATAATTGTAAATGTTCAACTCAGGATATCGAAAATAGAGCCGAAGAAGAAGAGAACAGAGATCTTAATACTCTACTGAGTGTGCAGGAAAATAAAATGGTTGAACCGATGAATTTACATTCATCCTTAACAATGAACCAAATGTTCAGAATTGTCGGTATTGGAGCCAAGAGAATGAACATCGCTTTGTTCATACTCGGACATAATATCCCCAAAAAAACAAATGTATATCATTGGATCCTTTTTTATGGACTATAACATGACAGCAGAAACCTATTTGGACTTATTTCAAAATCAAATTGGACCCGCCTTGCAAGAAGTTGTTCGGGAAATTCAAATGATCTGGTACCAAATGGATGGTTGCCCCGCCCATACCTCCCGTATGGTTAGAGAGTACCTGGAAAATGCTTTTAACTGCAATATTATTGGTCCACGGCCCCGGATACTTTGGCCAGCCAGGTCACCTGATCTTTCCCCGAATTACTTCTTTCTGTGGGGTCACTTAATAAGTATCACTTATAGAAGAGTAAAATTTGAGAATCTTAACCAGCTACAAAACGCTATTTCGTTAGAATATAATAAAATTTCGCAATATCAACTAAGCAACGTTAGAAATGAATTTTATGATCGGTTGGGATATTGTTTAGCTGTTAATGGGGGGCTGTTTGAACACTTGATTAATTAATGTTTTTAGGTATTTCTCTATTATTATTAAAAAAGTTATTGTATTTTATTTCATTTTATTTTCCCACACCTAGTAAAATATTAAGAGTTTAGTTCACTCTTTTTTCGGATCTATTTTCGATCTTCTGAGTTAAACATTTACAATTATTTATGGCGATGGCTTTGGACTCGAATTTACTGACAATAGGTTGAATGGTTGAAATGGACCAGATAGGCTTGATGGGAAAATAAATTGAAAATATTTCAGATACTGCTATTGGTTTAATTAAGTTCTAGTATGATAAAATTATTTTTTTAATGATCGATTGTAATAATTGTTATTAGTTAAACTTAATTGTTACATTAAATAAAAGGTTTGATAAAAAAATAATGTTAACGAGTTTTTTACTTTGAATATAATGGTTGTGAGATTAATGGAACGAAAAAAAAAATTTCTTGTATTCGGCTGTACATCAGATTTGACAAAGCCTTATAACAAATTATTTGCTGGTGGCTGGTGTCTGTTTGGTTTTACCTGAACCAAAAATTTGGTAATTTTGCAATTACATTTAATTGAATAATTCAAGATTCGCTTATTAAAATTTTTGAAACTTGGCACGAGGGTTTGTCTCTTCAAAAAGTTATCCTACATTTTTTATGCCGGCTGTAGAAGTCTTTCCACCCAGCCAAAGCTTTTTTTATTCAGGGGCAGTCTACCAGGCATAATAGGGCTTTCATAATTTTACCTAATTTGTACAGGGTGTCCAGTTTTCGTTTGTTTTTCTATACTAGATCCTTTATTATAAAAGTTACGGCCACAGCCTACAGCGTGGAAATCCATATTTTTACTAAAAACGTGATTTTTTTTCCTTTTCCATAAAAATAATTATGGACAATTATATATTCTTGAGAACCTCTTAAAGAAGCGAATGAGATAAGAAAATAATATACAGGATGTTCCATTAGGAAATAACTTAGTTTCGTCAATATTTTAAAATTCATAGCTCTGGGTAAAAAACTAAGTACGCTACTGAATTCTACGTAAAAAATATATTAGAATTCATTTTTTTCTATAAATAATCAAATAATCGAAATACAGGGACAAGTAAAAAAATACAGATATTCATTTTGTCCTGTATTTCAGAAACTAAGAGGGCTATAAAAATTTTGTTTACAGCATTGAAAGTTTCACAAAAAAATAGAACAGTAAGCCGAAAACCGCATCTTCCTATCTTTTATAATAAGAGATCTGGTATAGAAAAACATACGAAAACTGAACACTGTGTATAGTCTGTCTCAAAGTATACCGTGTTAGCTCTTGCCTTCATTTATGGATTATACCTGCCGACAGCAATAAAACTGCGGATCGGTAGGTATTAAAGGACAGAACATTAGGGACGGACTTTAATAATATAAAGATTTATAATTTATTGTTTATTTAGGTAAGTATAATCTTAAAATTACATTAAGAAATTAAATATATGCAAAGTTTTAATAAATTTATAACTGCATTATCTATACATAATTACATTTTTAATCTAAATATCTAAATCTAATTCTGTTTCACTATCAGAGTCATCATTGAGATTAATTACAATAGGATTTATGTTGTTTTGGATGAAATGTAAGAGTCCTCAATTTTTATAATGTGCTGTAGTGAATTTTCCCCGCTCTCAACTGGTATGTTAGTAATTACATTTTGTATCAAATTTATAACACTGGGACTTAAAGTAGGTGTAACATTTTCTGCTCTGATCTTTGATTTTACTTGGTTCCACAAATGCTCTATGGGGTTAAACATACAGTGATACGGAGGAAGCCGTAAGACAGTATGCCCAGCCTGTTCAGCCAAATTATCACATACATATTGTTTTTTAATTGCATATGAATTTAGGACTTCCAAAAGATGCGTTTTTTTGTAACTGAATTCAAAATAAATATCATTTTCTAACAAATATTCCTGGATTTCAGTTTTGAACTTGATGAAGCTGGTGCTTTGTGTAGCAGACGGCTGTGGTAGCTTGCGTTATCGATGACAATAACACTGTTGTTTGGAATATTTTTTAAAAGATAATTTTGAAACCAGTTTTCAAAAAGTTCTGCACTTGTATTCTCATGATAATCCAAGCTAGAATCCTTAATATTCTTTGCAGACAACAGACAACAGCAAGCAGTTTGGGACAAATCCGTCTTCTGAACCAGCGTTGTTTGAAGGTGCTTTCGTCTGACAGTTTTGACTTGAATCAACCCATCCTTTAGATACTGTGTCGTGTGTATCGAACCATGTTTCATCAAGGTAAATTATGGATTTGTTTTCTAACCTATATCTTTTAATTTCTTGAAGGTAATTAAATCTCCAAGTGCGTAATCTGTGCGATTCCATTACTACTTGTCTTTTGTCTATTTTGCGGTATTTAAATCCCATTTTACAAACAACTCTATGGAGGGTGGCACGGCTAATATTTATATTGGTTTCGTCTTCGTCTAGCTTCTTTTTCAGTTTATCCAAGGTAGGAATAACTCCGCTTTCATAAAGACAATATATTTTCCTTCTTATTATAGGTCCTGATCACTATTGTCTATACGGTGAGATTGAAAATCACTACGTTTTTTTCATTTGTTCAATTCTTCACTAATAATAATATCCCTTATCGATGATATTGGAGTTTTTGTAAGTAGACAGGTTTCTTTTAAAGCTTCTTGTTTAATTAGACCTCTACTGATTAAAGTTTCATACACATTTTTCACAACCTGTTTTGCATCTAATGACACATGATTTCGACGCGACATAGTTATATTCTCGTAAAACAACTTTTTCGAAACGCACAGTAAAAACGGTTATTCAACACTGCCACTAAAATATTAGCCAAAATATTTATATGCCTAATGGTTAATACTCAAAAAATAACTGGTCCACCCCTGCCCTTATGAACAAATGGGTTTACCCAATAACAATAGGTAATAAAATCGTTAAAGGTTTATTGGGGTATTGTCCGTCAAAAGCCATAACGATCTACTTTGAGACAGACTATACCTACAGGGTCACCCAACGAAGACTTACACGGCCATATTGTGTGAAATAGCGATCTTGTGTATTTTTTCCCGTAAAATTGGTAAGACGACTACTTAATAAAATGATTTGAATTAAAACAAAAGAGATACGACACAAAATTAACATTTTCTTAATGAGACACTTTATTTATCGGTTCATTTTTAAAACGTCTCACTTTTTTTCAATACGTTTCAATTAAAGTGATTTTAAATCCATTTTTAGTAACAATAGAATTAATTTAATTATATGTTTTACTATAACCATTATTTATTAAAATAATATTAAACACTAAACTTGGACAAAATGTTGATTTTTTGTGTGTGGTCTTTTCAGGTATTTATTGTTACCATTTTCTGTTTTCTACTTTAAATCGCAAATTGCTTAAATTTACTAATAGTCCATTCATAACGCGGGTCCTGGGTGCTCAATTTCGCTGCAAGTGGAGACTACCTTCAGGGTACGTTTTTGATGGTCATTCGAATTTCGGGGTCCCGCAGCTCGGAAATTCTGGCATCACCCCTAAAAGTGAAAAAAAAACCCTTTTAAGGAGTTTTTAACAAAAATCTTATAAAAAACCTATGAAAATGCTCTTTAGGCACCAAAAAAATATTCTCAGGATACGGTTTTTGGGTTGCTGATTCCGAATTTAGGGGTTCCAAAACCTTTGAACCCCAGCATCACCCCTAAAAGGGTAAAACACACCCTTTTTAGGGGCTTTTTAAGAATAATCTTACGAAAAATTTATAGAAATTATTTAATATTGATAAAAATTTGAATTTTTCATGACATTATATCAATTTGAGTCAAAATTAAAATTTTGGTAATTCAATGGGGTGAAAAAACCCCCCAATCATCCCTAAAATATCGTAAAATTTAAAAAAATGTTTTGCTTTTGCCTAAATTTTGATAAATAGCCATTTTACTACCAAAAGTATTTCCCTTTCTTAAGAAATTATGTAACCCTCGCACCCCTTTTGGGCTTAAAAATATCAATTGAATCCAGTAGCGTAGCGCCAGCGATCTAATGGAGGGGGCAGTTTTCAAAAATTTATACAAAGATTTTCAAACAAGTTTATTGACATTGATAGTATAATCTTAAATCTTAAATTAGGTTGTATATTAAAAAATACGGCGGACGAACAGACATATTTTTTTATTGTTTGCTTTAAACATTTTTGATGAAATCCGGAAAAGCTAATTTTATCGGACCTAATACCTCTTCGTAATGTTGTATGGAAGGTAGATCACTTTGATTGTAATACTGTATATGTATTCAGATATACCTGCTTAACAATGACGATCAATTATTCAGTAAAGCTCTTGATAACTTGCTTTTTATGCTCCTCAAATTTCTCGAGTGCTTGTTTCCAGTTGCAAAATTTGGATACTACAGGTTGTCAAGCTTCTGTTTACCTACATTAACCGATTTATCAGTAGGAGGGCATAAAGCACAATATTTACAGTAAGCGCCATCTTTAGTGTCAGAATATGCTAGCCACATACTTTCCGAGCCACTGAAATTGAAATTTTAAATTTCTGTCTCCACTACTGGGAATGTTGAAGCTTATCTGTGGAACACACAGTATTTAAAGCATTTATTTTTCTCTTTTGGAGTACACAAATTCTTGTTTTTTAAGACAGCAATATCATTATTATTATAAACATTGGGTAGGTTACTCTTTTTACCTGTCATATCACTACACTACCCTAAAATAGAAAAATAGTTTAAAGTCTTTGAACATGTTGTTGTTCAGGACATTGTACTCAATTGAATCTTCAGGGAAACCCATTTCAATAGCATGAACCGTTTACAAGTGAATAAATAAATAAATAAACATTCTTTTTGAATATTTAACCACTCACTTCAACCTTTACAACTCCCGAGTTTCTCGCGAAAACGGAAAATACATTTGACCCAAGGTGGACTAAAATTCATACTGACAGACAGTTTCTTATACTTAATACGAAACCTCAATTACATCATCATGCCAAACCATTCAAGCACTTTGTGCTTACCTCTGTACTTTGATCCGTAACGATTATATTCTGAATTTGATGCATGTCTTACTTTTCATTGTCTTCAGTTAAATTATTTTTTTCAAAAAATAATTTAGCAGTGAGCTTTGATTTGATCGCTTTGCCACTTTTCTTTAAAATATTATCACAAGCCAACTAAATCTGCATTAAAAGTACACCTGTACTGCCTGACCACGTGATCATACTTGTTGGCGCTTACCGCCAGCCATTTGGGGTTAATTTTTGTCTCATGGGGTGGGTTTTAACCCCTAAACCCCCCCCAGCGCTACGCGCCTGTTCGAATCAAAATTACAACAATTAGTTTAGAATGATTACTGGTGCATTTTTTTGAGGGAAATACTTTGAAACAAACCAAATTATACAGGGTGATTCACGTTGAGTATCCTATTAAAAGTTCTGGGGAACCAAAAAAAAAGAACTTTTTGAAATTTGTCACACGGACATAAGAGGTAATAAGCTACATTTTAAAAATATTTTGGCAAGTGCAGCGTTGCCAGATCTAACCGAAACCAACGGCAACATTTTAATTTTAAATGGAACGCCCTTATTTTTTATTGCATATTCGGATTCTACACAATATTTTAAGTAAGTTTTATAAACATCTTTCTATACCTATATCTTACCGTTTTTAAGAAAATAATTAATCAATATCTTTTTAAAAGAAAATCACCATGTCAAAAAGGTTTAATATTTACGTGCCTAACCGAGCTGGATACTAGAATTTTTTTATGGGGTTAGACAACGCATGTATTGAAAAGATCTACATGCTATTATAGCAATATGTTCTACAGGATGTCCCAAAAAATTTGCATTTTTACCGATATTAAATAATAATTAAATCTCAATTTTTTTAAATATAACATACCGTATTTTATCCTATTTTCAAATAGACTAATATTTTACCTACAAAATGTCCATACATGTTTCTATACCCATCTGCCACCGTTATTTAAATACAAACGAATTTTAATTTTTTTCCTGTGTTTAAATACTATCTCATAAACCACCGCAATTTACAGTTTACCTAGGTAGGCCATGGAAGTTTTTAATTTAAATTGCTCTGACAACTATTTGACATATAAGGTAAAAATTATTTATTTTTTTTGATTAATAAGGAATAAATGCTTAAAAATTAAATTTGCTTATATTTAAAAAACGGTGGCAGATGGGTATAGAAAGATATATGGACATTTTGTAGGTAAATTATTGGTCCATTTAAAAACGGGATAAAATACAGTATGTTGTATTTAAAAAAAATAAGATTTAATTATTATTTAATATCGCTAAAAATGCAAATTTTTTGGGACATCCTGTAGAACATATTGATATAATAGCATTTAGATCCCCATGAATAAAATTCTAGTATCCAGCTCGGTTAGGCACGTAAATATTAAACTTTTTTAACATGGTGATTTTGATTTAAAAAGATAGTGATTAATTATTTTCTTAAAAACGGTAAGATATAGGTATAGAAAGATGTTAATAAAACTACTTAGAATTTTTTAGAATCTGAATATGCAATAAAAAACAGGGTGTTCCATTTAAAATTTCAAGGTTGCCTTGGTTTCGGTTAGATCTGGCAACGCTGCACTTGCCAAAATATTTTAAAAGTAGCTTATTACCTCTTTATATCGTATGCAAATTTCAAAAAGTTATTTTTTTTGGTTCCCCAGAACTTTTAATAGTCACACTCAACGTGAATCACCCTGTATATTATGAAATAACCTAATACTGTATTTAATTTTTAATTTGTTTTTATTAAAAAATATAAATAGGAAATAAAAACGAACCCAGAGAGTACCAAAAGAACATTTTCATAGACTTTTATAAAAACAACTCCTAAAAGGGGTGTTTTTTGCCCTTTAAGGGGTGACGACAGGGTTCCCAAAATTCGGAATCAGTGACCCAAAGAACGTACCCTGGGACTATTCTCTAGGTTCCTAAAGAGCATTTTCATAAGTTTTTTTATAAGATTTTCGATTTGAAAAAAACCCTTAAAAGGATGTTTTTTTACATTTTCAGGGGTGATGCCAGAATTTCCGAGCTGTGGGACCCCGAAATTCGGGATCAGCGATTCAAAAAACGTATTCTGCAGGTAGTCTCAACTTGCAGCGAAATTGGGCAACCAGGACTTGCGTTTTTAATGGACTAGAAAATTGAATAGAAAAGCAAACCAATAAATAATGTATTTCATAAAAAAATGTATGTGATATCTATTTGTTTCAATTCAAATCTATTTCTTAATGGTCTAAGAGCTGGAGCCGAAAAATCATCGTTATCAGTTATATGGAGTTTCTGCTGTAAAACATGTATTTTTAGTATTGTTAATTATGTTCCCGCGCAGGCTGACAACCTATTGGATACAGGGGGTAGCAACAAAGGGTGAAAGTGCAAAATTTTTGGCGAAAAAATCGTCATCGAAAATATGCGTCAAAATTTTCCCAGGTCTAAACCCCCTTAGCTAAAATCCCAAGGACCTGACAGCTAGGTGAATACAAAAGAGGTTGCGGATAAGGGTAAAGAGGGTAAAAATTTAGGCAAAAAATCGTCATTTAAGGGGGCAATTTTTGGGTCAATTTTAAGAAGAAAACTTTATATGAACGTATGTCCTAAACGTCCTAAGTTTTGAGATACAGGATGGTAAAATTTTCAAAAATAAATCATTTATTATTAATATCAGTAGTACCACTTTAGCTATATTAATATAATTTGGCATACATGTACTATGTACCAAGAGGCATTTTTTAGTGTACTACATTTCTTTTTATTTCCACCAGTGGCATTCGTACGGAATTTCACCCGCCCATTTTGGCAGATATTGATGGTACGTCACTGATTTCTCTAAAATATAAAATATTTTTGAAATCCCCAATCATTTATAAGCAAAGTTGATCACTTGATTTTTTTAAATCCGATGCATCGTTTTCGCTTAAAAAAATCAAAACCATTTCTTTGCATGATCATAAATCATAACAATATCGGTAAACAATATCACAATGCAGAGATATATCTAAATTTAAATTTTTTAGGTGAAAACCGTGCGTCGGACTAAAAAAATCAGAAGATGCTCATAATTTTTTTAGTTTAACGCACGGTTTTCACCTAGAAAAATTAAATCTAGATATGGTGACATCTATTGTTTACCGATATTGTTATGATTTATGATCATCAAAAAATGTTTGTTTTTTAAGCGAAAATCGTGCATCGTTAAAAATCAAGTGATCAACTTATAACTTTAAATTGAAAATATTTATTTTTAGAGAAATCAGTGACCTACCATCCAAAATAGACAGTCAAAGTTCTATTAGTACAAAAAATGCCTCTTGATACATAGTACATGTATGCCAAATTATATTATTATATCTAAAGTGGTATTACTGATATTAATAATAAATGATTTATTTTTGAAAATTTAACCACCCTATATCTTAAAACTTAGAACGTTGAGGACATACGTTCATATTAAGTTTTCTTCTTAAAATGTACCCAAAAATTGTACTCTTCAATATTGACATTCAATTAAAAAACACCCTGTATAAAGTAAGCGCTCGGGATAATTTGACCCCGTTTCACTGCCCTCGGTATCCACCCAGCTGTCAGCCCTTTTGAATTTAGACACCTTAGGGCTTCAACTTTAAGTGGTCAAAATAACTGACATATTATCGATTACGATTTTTTCCCAAAAATTTTGCACTTTCACCCTTTGTTGCTACCACCTTTATCCAATAGGTTGTCAGCCTGTGCGGGAACATAATTAACAATACTAAATGAACATGTTTTACGGGAGAAACTCCATTTTACTGATGACGATGATTTTTCGGCTCCAGCTCTCCGTCTATTAAGTAAGTTCTCTAGGATTCTATTTCTTATACTTTTTTTTCTAAATACTAGAAAAGTCAGATATACTAATAAAAATATTTTCGTTGAACATACGTTTCCTTAACATGTAATGGCAAAAATCAGTATTTCATCAAATTTACCTTTGTTTAAGACCCAAATCAAAAAAAAAATTTTGATACATTTTACTACGTAAATATTTTTTAATTTTATAATTCAATTACCCAATTCTACTTTTAAAATATTTATTAAAAAAACGATTTTATATAGAAATCACTGTGGTCATCAAATAAAAAGATAACCTTATCTTAACAAAAAGATAAACCCGGGCGTACTTCATAGTTCCACATAAAAAAAATAACAGAAAATGGTCCTTAAAATTAAATAAGGTGTTAAATTTTGTCATGCGAATATGGTTTTGCCACGGCGGCTTTGCAATAATTGTGCTTTATACTATTTTCTTCTTGGTTGTGGAGTGACATTGATTTATTTCTCGTTAACTAATTATTCATCTACTCCGACCCTGTGGCAGCAAAGGAAATCTGGAAATCATTTCAGAAATTTTCAATATGCAGAAGTGTGCAGGTAAGGAAACACATTTTTTCTCCTTAAAAGTGTTAGACAAAGTAATAACACTAAAATCTTGAACTTCCATTGTCTTTATAGTATACAAGGTGTAACATAAATAAATAAGAAACAGTGGACTCTTTGGTAAAAAATATTTTTTTTATATGTAGTAGCCTAATTTGATAGTGCCCTAGTGTGTTTAACGTTCCGTGGTGGCTCTAGCGCGTTGTATGCAATATCTGCAAGTTTCGCTACTTGGACAACGTTGACAGAACAGGGCGATAAGAAGGATTAAACATCAAAACATCCGGCACCCACGGTACTTAGTACTTAAGCCTCGCACACACCTTCGTTGGCTGTCATCAAGATAAAAAAAGCAGAACGTGTGGAATACAGGGTGCCCCAGAATATGTGGGCAATCTCTTGGAATCTAATAGAAAACCTAAAAATATTATGTCAAGTTTCCATAAACTTTTTTCCTATGACCCTTCACTACAGAGATACAGGTACATAACGGACGACCCTGAAAATATATTTTTTTTAATACCTTTTAAAATACTAGGCGTAATTTAACATTTTTTAATATGATGGTAACTAGATAAGTCTTCTTAAAATGAACCCATTAAATCATATTTGGCCCTTTTAGTTTGCCAGGGACGGACTAGCTCTGACACAATAATACCAATTTTTTTAACATCCTGTATGATAAAGGCTCAACAATATTATTTTTGGAAAGCTTTAACCTTAAACTAAAAAAAGGTATTCTTAATTGACATCGATAAAATCAACTGTTTACCAGAAATAAAATATCATGGTTGGTATTTTTTTTTACAGTTACTTTTCTAATAAAATTTTTACGTCATATTTAGAAAAGCAATTTTTGGGTCCATTTTAAAAAGAAAGCTTCATATGAACGTATGTCCTAAACGTGTTAACTTTTGAGATACAGGGTGGTAAAATTTTCAAAAATAAATCATTTATTATTAATATATGTAATACCACATTAGATATTTTAATGAAATTTGGCATAAATGTACTATGTATCATGAAGCATTTTTTAGTGTACCACATTTTTTTTATTTCCACCAGTGGCCTTCGTACCGAATTTGACCTGCCTATTTTGGCAAATAAAAAAAAATGTGGGACAAAAAAATGCTTTTTGATACATAGTACATGTATGCCAAATTTCATTAAAATATCAAAGTATATTACAATATTAAAAATAAATGATTTATTTTAAAAAAATTTACCACCATGTATCTCAGAATTAAGACGTTCAGGACAACGTTCATGAAGTTTTTCTTTCTAAAATGGACCCGAAAATTGCATCCTTAAATATTGACTTATAATTAGAAAACACCCTGTATAATGTAAAAAAAATTACCCAAAATGATATTTTATTACTCGTAAACAGTTGACTTTATCGTGTCAATCAAAATTTTTTGTTTTTTAAGGTTAAAGTTACCCAAAAATATAGTTCTTTATACGATGTTAAAAATTGCTATATTTTGTCAGAGCTAGTCCGTCCACAAAACTAAACAAGCAAATATGAATGGGTTCATTTAAGAAGACTTATCTAGTAACATCTATTAAAAAATTAAATTACTCTAGTATTTTAAAAAGTTTTTTAAAAAAAAAACTATTTCAGGGTCGTCTGTTATTACCTGTATCTCCGTGGGAAGCTCGTAGAAAAGTTTAGGGGAACTGACATATTTTAGGTTTTCTAAGATTCAAGAGCCCCTATTCAGGACCCCCTATATTTCCCAAAAGGGCTTAAATACTTTTTTTTCAGTTGTTTGTAAGCTAATGAAAAATTTATCAAATACTATATATATACTTGTTCACCACAAGTACGGATTTCGTCATAAAAGTTCCACAATAGATCATTCTTCATTAGATTCACATAACTGAAGCGTGTCTCTTAAGATCTTTGGCAAATCTCAGACCATTTCGCTTGATATATCTAAAGCCTCTGACCATATCTCGCATACCGCTCCTTAACTAACTTCTGTCCGACAGCCTTTTGCCTAAACAAAAGTATATATAATAACAAGTAATGTAACTCTCCCTGTCGCTACCTGATTCTCTCAATGACCTCGAGTCGATCGGTACCCTGAAATGTACCCTGGAATCGTCAGTGCAGTAGAAGCCGTGCAAGCCATAGATAAAAAACAATAAATAAGAAAGTCGAAGCGATAGGTGTTTATAGTCTATTAACGTACTCGAGATAGTGCGAGTAAAAAAAGAAGGCTCCTTCTACAGGGATATGATTATTTTCACTGGCTGCCCTTTATTGCTTTTTTCTGTCTGTATCAAGAAGATAATAATGTATAATTATGAATATAATATATTATTTAAGGTAATTGGTCATAATTTTCAATTAAGTTAGGGCAATGATTTTACTGCATGGCACATAAATTTTGCCGTACTTATTAATTGAGAGAGAATAGTTTCAATCGTTTGTATAAACAATATGTATATATATATATATATATATATATATATATATATATATATATATATATATATATTATATAAATATATTATATAAATATATATATATATATATATATATATTTTATATATATATATATATATATATATATATATATATATATATATATATAATCGTTTAGTTTAAATTATTTAATTATTTTATAATACGGCTAGTGCTTTTAGTCATTTTATAAACCCGGCCGATCAAATAGAACCACATTCTCAAATAGATGATTTTGATAAAGAAAATTTACAATTTAAAGGAAACCTAACGACAACTTCCAAACTAGGTAATAGTTTGGAAGTTGTTATTTACGGTCCCCAATAATTGCATCCTATTTGGGTCAAACGACGTAATATACATTTAATCCTACTCAGATAGGATGCATTGGGTACCAAGTAAACAACAACTTCCAAACTATTATTGTTCTGGTTATTTTGGTTAGTTAAATTTTCCTTCTTAAATTGTAAATTTTCCTAATCATCTATTTAGAATGTGGTCTATTTGATCCACCAATTTATAAAATGGATAAAAAATAGCCGTAATTTAAATAATTCAAACTTAAACGATTATTTTACAATGTGGCAGCGGTTTATAAAGTAGCTAGCCATTTTAAAAAACAGCGGAATTTACTATGTGGCTACGACAATTATATAATATATATATATATATATATATATATATATATATATATATATATATATATATATATATATATATATATATATATATATATATATATATATATATATATATATATATATATATATATATATATATAATAAATACAATGAAAGTGGGTGGTTGTTGGTGGTAAAAATGTGTGATGGAATACTGAAATACTATTTTGGTGTATTCCTGTTCAAATTTAAGAAACGTAATATCCCCCAACAACTAATGACAGTCTTTCAACCTTAATATGTGTCACCTGTCATAGGCACCATCACTTGAATAATTAAACCTATGACGAATGACCCGCGAGTAATGGACTATTACTCACCGGTAAAATAATAGGTGTTATCATCTATTCAAAAATAGTGAATAATGAACATGTTATTAAACGTCGTGGAAAAAAATATTTAATTAAACAGAACATTTAAATCTCTGTAATAGTATTATATTAATTTCACTTTTATTTTATTTATGGTTTGCCTTAATAAACGAAACATATCTTTTTATCATTAATATTAACTAAACCGATTGCTAATTGATTATTTTTTTAAAAACTAATAACAAGCTTTAATATTTGTTTTCACTTTTAAAATGCCGAATAATTTTTTGGCACACTCGTACATTATTTATTTCCTGTTTTTTTTCTAAATTAAAAGTAAAAGATAAAATCGGCAAAAACACAGGTAATTAAAACATAAATTCTGTCACTTCATTTAAATAATTTTCTCAACTATTTTATAATTATTCAAACTTTCAAGTATCAAATTTAGCGTACGCCTATGGTCGAGGCTAGAAATTCTCCCTTCAAGGTCCCTGGACCGATTGCGTTAAAACGTCGAAATTTGACGGAAGTTATGTTACTTGTTTTTATGTATACTTTGCCTAAACTTTGTTCTGGGGTCTCCTGTTTTCTTTCTAATCGATTTATATCTGTCTTAGTAGACTAACCACAACTAGCCTCAAGACTGAGTTCTAACACCGAATTTCTTCCTTATATTAACGAACCCCTTAAATAAAAGTTACACGGGTTTAAATCATACTGTCCACTAATTCTATGTTTTTATGTATAAACATGTTCCACTACAACTTTTAACATATACAAAACTAAATAAACCAAAAAACAAACTAAGAATAAAATTTAAACTAACTGAAACGAATAAATAACTTCGAACCAAAGAATGACAAAAATTTCAGAACGCTAATTCACTGTTAATTAAATAAAAGTAAGTTACTAAAATCGTATTGACAATGCGACGCGGAACAAGTATCCTTAAATTTTTATAAAAATTTTGAATTAGCCTGTATACCGGATGGTGCATCGCCAGACTGGCCATAGGAAATCCCATGTAAATTTTGATACATTGAAATATTGGCTCCCCTATTGGATTTACAACAAAATTGTATTAGACTATTTTGAAGACGTTGATAAGATTAGCTCACATTCTAAACTTCTTTTTTTTTTGTGATAAGGCAATTAAAAGTGTTTTAAGAAAAACTATTAGTAAAATCGTTGCATACCTGCTACATACCTTAATGAATCCAGCAGTAATAGGCCTTTTCATCATGTGACAAGCGCAAGCGCAGTCGCCATGTTGAAATGGCGGCAATTTAAAAGTTTCGTACTGTTTTGATCGACAATGGCTGGGAATGCAGTATTATCTCCCCAATTAAATCATTTACTGGAAAATATCGTTGATGGTGCTTCACTGATTTATAATTCAGTTGAAGCCCATAATTGTACGCAATTAAAAAGGAAGCTTAAATGTCATGGACGTCTTTAAAAAGAAAAAAGAAGTGAGCTGATTGAGAGGTTAGGCATCATTACTTCTTTACTATACAAAAAGTATCTATAATTTTATTCTAATTAGGCCTACCACATATATACAATTGTTATATTGTTATATAAAATAATATGTATTATATTTAAATGATTTATAGCGTGTATCACTCTTACATACTCCATAACACCGCTTCGTCGTTCCTTTTCGTACTGATATCATAATAATAATCGATTAAAAAACTTATTTGCTAATTAAGGCACTTTTTTTTTTATTTTCGTATTTCTTTTCTTTAATAACTAAACTTTCTTTAGTATTTTTTTATTTTAATTATGTGTTTACAGATCCTTTAACATGCTTGTTTACAAAAAACAGTACGAAAAAAATGGCTGATACTGACGCATGCGCACAAAAAAAATTGATGAAAAGGCCTATAAATAAAGTGTCTTGTCAACTTTTTAATTGACGTTTTACTTTGTATTAGTTATTTCAAAATGTTTTACAGTATTGAAGAGAAAATAACAATGATTAAATGGTATTACATGGAAAATAGTTATCGAGATGTTCTCTACGTTTTTTCCTGACAGACACATTCCAAGTAAGACAACAGTTTAAAATATCGTTCACAAGTTTGAGACAAAAGGTACTGTTATTAATAAATGCCACTTCTTAGAGCGAAATAATAATGTACTCGATTGAAGAGCTCAAGATAATAATGCCAATTTAGATGTTTTACTTCATGTAGAAGAAAATAAAGGAATTAGCACCAGGCTTCTTGGCAAAGTTGTAGGAAAGGATCACAGCACAGTACTAAGCAAATTAAAGAAATATAAGTATCATCCGTACAAATATCAAAGACATCCGGAATTAAGGGAAGGCGATGAGATCCGAAGAGCAGATTTTTGTTTTGAAGTTATGGAAATGGCGAATAACGATAGGGACTTCTTACGCAATATTTGTTTTAGTGACGAATGCACCTTCACATTAAACGATTAACCACACGTTCAAAACATCAGATCCTGGAGCAAAGAAAATGAACACAGATTTGTATCTACAAGGACTCAATACCCTCAAAAGGTAAACGTTTGGGCGGGTATATTTGGACATCGGATTATTGCACCTTTTTTCTTGAATCACAATTTGGGAACAAAAACTTTTTTAGAACTATTACAAAATCAAGTGGGGCCGGCATTGGAAGAAGTTGCACCTGACAATCAAGCCATTTGGTTTCAAATGGATGGTTGTCCTGCACACAATTCACGAGAAGTAAGGGAATATGTTCAAAATGTTTTCAATGGACTCACTATAGGACCAAATTACACCATCAATTGGCCAGCTAGGTCTCCTGATCTTTCACCAAACGACTTCTTCCTTTGGGGTCATATCAAAAATGTTATTTATACAAATTTGAGTTATCAAAATTTAGAAGAATTAAAAGTTTCAATTTCAGCGGCGTGCGATCGACTATCGGCATTTCAACTTCATAATGTAAGAACTGAATTTTATAACCAAGGTCTGTTTGAGCATCAAATTAAAAAACCTTAGCTTTTAGTTTCAATGTTTTGTGTTAAAATGTATTTTTAGACAGTTTTTATGTGTGTTTTTCACCTACTTATAAAATTGTTCAATTATGTAAAAATCTCATTATGTAGTTCAATGTAATTACTTGTATTTATTAAATGATTACAACCATTATTTTCTCTTCAATATTGTAAAACATGTTAAAATAATTATTACAAAGGAAAACGTGAATTAAAAAATTAACAAGACATTTTATTTATTACTGGTGGATTCATTAAGGTATGTAGCAGGTATGCAACGATTTTACAAATAGTTTTTCTTAAATACCTTTTAATTGCCTTATCGGAAAAAAACAAAATTTAGTATGTGAGCCGATCTTATCAACGTCTTCAAAATAATACAAGTTTGTTGTAAATTCAATAGGGGAGCCAATATTTTAATGTATCAAAATTTACATGGGATTTCCTATGGCCAGTCTGGCGATGCACCACCCGGTATAAAGGATTTTTTTCTAACAGAAGAAAACTTCTGTTTTTTGTAGTGAATGGAAACAAGCTCTACAACAAGCCGGAAACCAAGACGAAATTATAGATCAAAAAGGCACCACTTTTAATGGCTGGAATGACTATTGTGAATTACATTCATTTTTTACTTGCTCTGATTCCCCAAAAAATACATACGTATCTCAAAGGGGGAACTACTATGTAATTTATAATTTTGTACAAGCCGAAAAAGATTTTGGTTGTGTTGAGAGTATAACTTTGTCGGCCCCAGGAGACTATCGGTAAGTGTCAAAGATATAATATACATAATGTATAAGGATACTATTTAGATAGCCTAAACGCATGTACTTCGCAACCAACTGAAACGGCAACAAGGAGGAATTATATCGGCCAACTCCTCAGAGCAGAAGACGTGAAAATATCTATAAAAGAGCGACACTTCCCCTACAGCACTCCGGTGGACAAGAGAAGAAAGCCTTCCTGTAAGCGTGGGATCATTGATCAGATGAACAGCTTTTTTTTGAATGGAATCAAGGTCGCTAAGAGTTGTAGGAAACGCCATTTCCGAGCCATGAGAACAATATTCTAAAGAGGTCTGATAAGTGAAGTCATCAGTTCACATTTTTTCTGATTTTCCATATCGCCAACGTTACGACAACTAAAATATAAACTCAACGTATTTAGGGTATCTTTAACTTAAACGTTAACTTTGACGCATACTTTGTTCACAATAATGGAACTTATGTAATGAAAAATGGAAATAAATAAATAAATAAATAAATAAATAAACACTTTTTGTTATATAAGCCGTTTCGTCAAAAAAATTGTCAATTTTAAAATTCTAACAGACTGATTCGAAGAAAATATAATGCATCAGTAAAATGGCCACCACGATTTCCGGATTTAAATATATGTGACTTCTTTTTGTAGGGTCTTTTAAAACAAAAGTTTACAAGAACTCAGAGAACACTCGCCAAGATTTACTTGATTTTTTTATATTAGTCGATCACTATACCATTAATAGTTACAGGTTTACAAAAAAAAAGAAAGTTTTTCCCTTTCAAGGACACTATGTGATCCCTAAGTATTTTGCTGCTCTGAACACGAATCTGAGGTCCGTTTGGCCCCATCTCGTCACAGTTTTTTTTAAACATCGGACATAACCTCAAAATTCATGATATAAAAAATATGATATTCAGTTGGTGTAATTTTTTTAACTTTAACTTTTTTTGCTAGAATTCACTTTTTGAAGTGTCTCGAGTGTTTTCCCAGTTAAACGACACTTTCTCGAGCGATTTGGGCCAAAACACATATCCTCAAAAATGTCACATATCGAAAATGCAGTATCCTTTTGCTAAAAGTGATGTACACTTTGAATGTTTTGATGGAATTGGACATTTTGAAGAGTTTCTATTGTTTCCAGTATTTCCCCCCTCCGATGATACTCTTCTGATGGATTTGGACCCAGGTAGGTAGGTAGGTAGGTTTAAAGTGAGTGGGTATAACACCCTTCCACCGCGATCGATCGGTCTATTGTGGCTTACACCCTTTCATATTTCTCCCACCAGGTCCAGATTCCTAATAAATCGGATAATCCTGTTGGGAGAGAGATCTTTCACCTCCCCCGGCAACAAGGTGTCATTGCCGAGGATTGCGAATCGGCATCTGCAATGGCACGAACACATTACCTAAGTGTTCTGCCGATTCATCCCCCTCCATGCACATGCGGCATTCGGCGTCTTCCGCCGATCTTGTGCATGTGGTATTTTAATCTTCAGTGTCCCGTGTACAGTCCCACAAGTTTAAAGGTGTATACTCTTGATTGCTCCAGTAGTTTGACAGTACATTGTTGGTTCGGTGGGCATATGAAGGCCTTCGAGTGTCTGAGACCAGGAAGTCCATGCCAGTACCGAAGATTTTCTCTTTGTGTCCAAGCTGATATGAACTGCTTGGCCATTCCATAAGATATACCGATGACCGGTTCCGGCCCTGTGAATTTTGTTTCCGCCCCCCTTTTGGCAAGGAGGTCTGCGGAATTTGGACCGAGAAACATAACCTCAAAAATACATGTAACTCAGTGTCCTTTTCCTAAAAGTGATTTCAGCTGCGACTTTTTTGTTGGAACTGCACACTTTGAAGAGCTTCTATTGTTTCTAGTATTTCCTCCCTCCGAAGGTACCTTTCCGATGAATTTAGGCCGACTAACATAACCTCAAAGGACTGTGATAGCGATAAAACGGTATCCAAGTGGTATAAATGCATGATGTCTACTTTCATATTTTTACCGAAAGCCTATTTCGGAGTGCCGTAAATATGTTTACCCTTCACAAACACCCTGGCATAACCTTAAAAGCCCGTGATAGCGATAAACTGTGCTTGTCCCCTTGTCTCTCATTATGTCTAACTTTTAAAATTATTTTTCGGTGCACTCGCTTATAGGGTCTACATCTCTCGTTAAAAATCCTTTCCAAGGCCTTTCTTTTGTGCTCCTTCTTCTTCCCTGGGAGCCGTCTTGATTCACTACCAGAGGCAGCGCAGCCTCTTGGGCTTTTTATGCCTATCTTTTGTGCTCCACCAAAGTATCCCTTTGCAGATTCCAGCAGTAATCCGCCAACATGTTGATGTCCCAAAAACCTTGATAACATCTCTCCATTTCTTTGATATCCTGATGGAACCTTCTCCCCTGCTGCTCACTGTACCTAATCTTTCAGAGTTTCTGGGAATTTGTCTAAATGAGAATCCACAAAGTGAACCTTGAGGTTCATCAAACACCCTATAGCTTCGTAATTCTTGATCAATTCCCTTTTTTTTGTAATTTGGATCTTTGTTGTTCCCAAAAAACTTCTCACAAACATCACCAAAACTTCTCCAAGCCTTACGGCACTCTGAACTGCGCTTTCCATTAAAATTAGAAAGTAGACATCATTTATACCACCCGGATACCATTTTATCGCTATCACGGTCTTTTGAGGTTATGTTTCTCGGCCCAAATCCATCGGGAAGGTACTTCGGAGAGGGGAAATACTAGAAACAATAGAAACTCTTTAAAGTGTGCTGTTCCAACGAAAAAGAAGCACCTGAACTTACTTTTAGCAAAAGGACACTGAGTTTTCGATTACATGTATTTTTGAGGTTATGTTTCTTGGTTTAAATCCATCAGATATTATCGTAGGGGGGAAATACTAGAAACAATTGAAACTCTTCAATATGCCCAATCTCATCAAAACATTCAAAGTAGACATCACTTTTAGCAAAATACTTAGGGATCACATAGTTTCCTTAAAAGGGAAAAACTTTCTTTTTTTTTTGAGTGACCAAAACCACAGCACGAGGGCAAACCAGGGAGTGGATCTGAAACAAACACGAGGAATACTGGGAAAACCTCAGTAGAGTAAGACATGGAAAAAGCTTCGAGAACGAAAGGAAGAACTACTAAGACAAAGTAGGAAAAGACTTCGCATAACAGTAGGGTTGCTAACAGGGCACAATAACCTAAGAGGACACTTACACAAGATAGGCTCACTATGGGGACCCAAGTTGCAGAATGTGCGACGAGGGGGAAGAAAGGGCCTACCACATACTGTGTGAATGTGAAGCGTTAAATCACAAAAGACAGGCATTATTTGGGCAACTGAAAATGAGCCCACAGAAATATATATCAACCAACCAGTCTTGTACAAGGAACAAGACTAATGGGAGGATTGGTATAAAAGACAATGGGAGATTAGGCACAAAAAGCCCAAGAGGCTGCGCTGCCTCCGGTAGTGAAAGGCGGCCCAGGAAGAAGAAGAAACCTGTGTTATTATAATTATTATTATAGTTATATGTGGAAGTATTTTTTGGTTATTTTTTTTTTATTTTCATTAGATACAATATTTTTATAATTATAAATTATTTTTATTTTTGTTATGTATTATATTGTGGTGCAAATAAAATTAAATTTATTGACATAAGAAAAAATTAATATATTGCAATTTCTTTTTTATTTCCTATCATAAAAAATATTGGGGATTGTCATCACTATTCCTGTTATCCTTAGGCTGCGTGTATTTTAACTAAAAATGAAATGTAGGTTAACGGAAACTTCATTGAACAAAATAATTTTATTTATAACTGCAATGAAATATTAAAAAATCATATTTAAGGATTTCAATGTCTAGGCCCAGGGCGCCAAAATTGATAAAAACGGCCCTAACTCCGTATGTAATTTAAAATACCGTATAGAATCAACAGGCGCACATATTTTATTTCTTTATATTGTTTTGGGGTTAGATGTATTTCGACTATTCCCAGAAATGTTTTTGCATTCCTCTCAATCAATGTTTTTATGGTATTATTAGTTCTTTTATTTTTGTACCGGGTGTCCAAATAAGAAAGGACGCCGGCTGTATCTCAGACAATGTTTATCGCACAGCGTACAGAGGAGAATTTGGGTGCTGTAGGCGGCCAAAATTATTTGTTTAATTTTAATGGGTTTTTTATACCTAATTTACTTCGAATGAACATAATATTATGAAAAAACAAAATAACACTCCACTCACAATATTTTAACCCCTTTTTACCCCACATTATAACCTTCTTTACAAGCAGTAAGAAAAAAAATCAATTAATATTATGAATTTACATCTATATTATAATAAAACAGTAATTTTGTAAAAAACTAAAAGTTTTTAATAATTAATAAATATTAAACCATGAAATATTTTTTTTATATGAATAAAGCAAAATGCAATAACAAGGATAAAGCTTCTTGTTAGTTGAGCGAACAACTTCATACTGGGACTTTTGCTTCAACCGTTGTCAAGATAGTATCAAGCTTGTGATCCGGGTGAAATATTGTCAATTAAACAAAAAAAAATTGTGGTGTCTACTAACCCTTTGTGTTTATACCTATCCCACATAAGTCCTGGTAAGTTCCTTTTAATTTAATCGAACTATTCAGCTAGGTTAATATTTTTACTTAAAAAATGGATGTTACCTCGGGGGGAGACCCTCCCCCCCTTACACCTCTGGACATTCTTTCAACAGATAACGATCTTTCTGCTTTAACCAACTCTCAATACAATGATAATATGCGTTTAGACACTGATAAAGATAAAAATAGAATCGAGAAACCAAAAAAAGATTTTACATATAAAAAAACGGACTCGGGTCCTTTCATGCTTTTTGTAGAAAAAGAATACTCTCATGATAATCAATCAAATAGATATAATTACTTTAAAATAGCGCGTGAAATACACAACTTAAATTTACGTGATGTAAAAAAAATTACAGTTAAAGGGAAAAATAGGCTAGGGATTGAATTTCTCAATTATGAGTCTGCTAACAATTTTAAAAATAATGAAGTTATGAAAAACAAAGGTTATAATATTTTTATACCATACAACTTTGCACAATGTAAAGGAATAGTTAGATATATAGATACCTCTATTACCGAACAAGAATTATTAAACTCATCTTATTCTCCATGCACAATAATAGATGTCAAACGTTTAAATCGCAGAGTAATTAATCCAGATAAAACTTATAGATATGAACCAACAGGCACAGTTTTATTCACATTCGAAGGAACCCTCCTTCCTAGATACGTAAATATTTATGGCCTCTCCTCGCCAGTCTCAATTTATATTCCTCCAGTCACACAATGCTTTTCATGTCTCTTATATGGTCATACTAAATTACAATGCAAAAGTAAAAAAAATGCTTTAATTGTGGCGGTGATCACACTGATCTAATAGATTCTGATAACAACTGTAAAACTCAATGCTGGCATTGTGAAAGCATGCTGCATAAATCCTCTGATAAAAGGTGCCCAGAATATACACGGCAACAGTCAATAAAATATCTAATGGCGACAGAAAATTTAACATATTTTGACGCGAACAAAATGTGCCCAAAAAATTATTCCACCTCTCGTGATAAAAACCGTAGTAATCAACAAAACAATAGCAATAATCATTTTTCCTTTCACACAACTGACTTTCCTCAACTTCAAAAAAGAAATGTAATTTCCAATGATAACAATACAATCTCAGTAAACCAACGTAACACTATAACATCTAATAATATCAAAACTAAACGCAGTTACACACAAACACTAATTGAATCCCCAAAGAAAAGACAAATCCTCAGAAACTCACAAGGCTATGATAAAGAACAACATGATAGTCAATTATTCTTTCCCAATTCTCGTCCGATCAGTATCCCCAATACTAATATTTCAACATCTCAGCCTGAAAGTGCCACACAAAATACCTCTTCATCAGATTTTCTTGATCTTATAACCAAATATTACAATGAACTTGACAACAACGATAAAAATAAATGCATTAACATTCTCAACTCCATAAATACACTTAATAAAATAAATAAAGATTATGATAAACCCTCTACTAGCAGGGATCAAAAAGATAATTACCCCAAATTCTATTCCCAATAAGTTAACATCTAATCAATAAAATTAACAGATATGGTCACTATTACATCTAATTTAAACCCATTAAAAATAATTCAATGGAATATAAGAAGTTTTAAATCTAATAGGGGCAACCTTATAAATTTATGTTATAAACATAACCCTGATTTAATACTTCTCAATGAAACCTGGTTAGGGACGGAAGACGTTATCTCTCTCCAATATTATAACATTATAAGAAAAGACAGAGAAGATGGATATGGTGGCATAGCTACCTTAATTAAAAAACATTTAATTTATAAAGAAATCATTATCAATAATATTAATCTATCAGATAAAAATTTTCAACTCATAATAACTAAAATAGGAAATATAAATATTCTGAACATTTACTCAACCCCTCAATATCAAGTTACTACACAACTCTTACAAAATATAATAGATTCATTGGTTGGAAAAAGCATTATAATGGGAGATTTCAATGCACATCATAATCTATGGGGCAGCATCACGGTTAATCGTAGTGGCAAAGCAATAGTTGACATATTGGATAAAAATAATCTTGTTTTACTTAATGATGGCAGATCCACAAGATTACAAAATCCAAATAATAATCCTAGTCCGGTAGACCTAACATTAATAAGTAGCGAACTAGCCATATACGCACAATGGAGCATCCTAGGAGACTGTGGAAACAGCGACCACTATCCTACCATGTGCACTATAAATATTATTGATAACGATAACAATATTTTCATTTATTCAGAAAATAAGAGAAATTTTAAAAAAGCAGATTGGGATTCCTATCATGATAAACTTTTAATATTCTCACTAGATTCAAATAGCAACCTAAATTATCAAGAATTTTATAATTTAATAAATAATGCGGCTACGGAATCCATTCCAATTAAACATCATAACCTCAAAAATAACAAACCTAAAAATCCATGGTGGGATCAGGAATGCTCTCATCATCTGTTAGAAAGAACTAATGCATTAGCGACATTTAACCGAAATCTTAATCTGGAAAACTTCTTAAAAGCAAAACATATAATAGCGAAAACCAAAAGATTTTTTAAGAAAAAAAAAAAGAACAAGTTCATAGATTTTGCATCAAATCTCAATAGGGACTCCAATATATCACATGTATGGAGAACATTCAGAAAATTTTCAGTTAATATTAATAACAAAAAAATCCAATTACCAAATCCCGAAACTGCTGAAATTATTCTTAGTAATCTCACCCCATGTAACATTCTACCAGAATTCTCTCTTCTTCAATCAGAGGAAGAAATAAATCCATTTAATTTAGTTGAACTAAAAATTTGCCTAGACAAAAAAAAGTCCACTGCTACAGGCCTTGATGATATATCTTATGCTATGTTATCCAATCTTACAAACAAATTACTAATAAATTTATTAAATATTTATAACGAGTGTTTATCAGGCAACGTAATTCCAAGTTCATGGAAAACCTTTAAAATTCTTCCCATCTTAAAAGATCAAAAAAATCCTAATACTCCGGAAAATTTCCGTGCCATAGCAATGGGTTCATGTGTAGGTAAAACTCTTGAATCTCTAATTAAAAACAGAATAGAATGGATAGTCGAAAATAAAAACCTATTTACTTATAATCAAACGGGATATAGAAAGGGTATGGGCATCAACAATAATATAGCATTTATAACATCATATATTCAACTAAGCTTCAGTCAAAACTCACAAACAATTGCTGTCCTACTTGACTTAAAAAATGCCTATGACACAGTCAATATATATCAACTTTATGAATATCTAATCAAATATAATATTCCAATTTCATTAGCAAATCTTACCTATAATTTACTATCGAATCGAGCAATATTCATTAAAGACAACACTGGAAATATCATAGGACCAAAATATACTAACACAGGACTCGCTCAAGGGTCCCCGCTAAGTCCTTTACTCTTTAACATTATGTTAATCTCGCTATTCAAAGTAAATCTTAAAGGAGTCACTTTACTAAGCTATGCGGATGATCTTATTCTACTGTACAAAGGTAAAGATATAATAGAAATAACTAATAAAATAAATTATGCTCTTGGCAAAATTAATACTTGGTTAATCAACCACAACTTTATCATTTCAAAAAACAAATGTGAAGCTATTTACTTTTCCAAAGGTCCACGTACGAAAATTCTTCCTAGCATTATAATAGATAACTCTGTAATTCCATACAAAAATAACATTAAATATCTTGGTACCATTTTTAATCAGCACTTAAAATGGGATAAACACATAGAATTCATAATTAATAAAGCTAGAAAAATGATTAACATCATAAAGTCTTTTAGCACAGTTTGGTGGGGCGCCGATCCCAACACCCTTCACATAGCCTTCAATGGATTGGTCAAATCACATCTAGATCAGGGCTCTATATTTATTATACCCACGAGCAAAAAAAATCTAAATAAACTTAATAAAATTTTCCATCAAGGTCTCAGATTAATAACAGGATGCATGAAGTCTACCCCCATTAATGCTTTACTCGCTGAAACTGCAGAAATAAACTTAGATCACAGAAGGTTACTCATTGCTACCAAATTTCTATTGAAAATATTTAATTTTAAAAACCATCCACTCCTCAAAATTTTAGAAACATTAAATACATACACAAATAGTACTCACAACTATTGGAGAAACAAGAGTTCTCCATTGTTAATACAGGCATTAAAACTTATTCGCCCCTATCAGAATATTATACATATAAATAAATCTCTACCTTGCTTTGAACTAGATTACATAAATCAAATTCAGGAAATTAAAATTTTGTCATTAAATCTTAATAAAAATCTTTTAGATAACAATAAAAAATTTTTAGCAGAAACTAATAAACTTAAAGATCAATTTACTTTTATTTATACTGATGCATCTAAATCTCTAAATAAAACTGGATTTGGGGTCCACATTCCCAAAATTCAATATAACTTCTCTAGCAAACTTCCCAATGATATGAACATTTGCACTGCTGAAATAGTAGCAATAAATAAGGCTGTTACAGTTTGCTTAGAAAAAAACATAACTTCTGCTATAATTTTTAGTGATTCACAAAGTGCCATCAATAAAATTAAAAGATCACAAATCAGTAAAGATAGTGACTATATCTGTTTACTTACCAGAAGATGTATAGTGGATTGTCTCAATAACGGGTTTAATCTAATCTTATCATGGATACCGGGTCATTCAAAAATCACAGGAAATGAGGAGGCAGACAAACTAGCCAATATAGGGAGAAATCTAACTATTCCTATGCAACTAAAATTAGATAAAAATGAAATTATCCCAGTTTTAATTAAAAAAATTCAAGATAAATTTAAAGAAACCTGGCAAAAAGATTTTGTAAATAAGGGTAAATGGTATAAAAATATTCAAAGTAAATTTCCTACTAAAACTTGGTATCATAATATGACATATGTAGATAGAAGACATCTAACTACCATAATTAGAATGAGAACTGGTCATTGCCTAACCAAAAATCATTTGTATAAATTAGGTATTAGTGATAATCCTCACTGTGAATGTGGCCAAATTGAGGATCTCGACCATATTTTTTTTGAATGCCCCATCAACTCAATTCCTGGTGTTAATCTTTATCATGAGTTCATTAAAAATGGTTTAGTAACTCCGTTTAGCATTCGAAATATTCTTTCAAATATTAATCTTAAATTCATCAAAATTATACTGAAGTTTCTAAATCACAATAAAATTAAATTATAACATATCCTTCCTTATTGCTTTTATTACCTGGGTGCTATATTCCGAGGCAACTTTCGGTTGTGTAATGCTCCTCCGTTGCCCGGGAGCGAGAAGAGTTTTGTCCTTTGTTGTGCTATCTGTTAACTAACATTTCATACACCAATTCATTTAAAAAAAAAAGAACAAAACATACAAAACGTTTCTATACAGGGTTATCCAAATTAAGTGTCCACCATTGGTAACTTTGTTATTTGTATTTTTGAGTTTTTCAGTAAAATAACAGTTTTTTAAATGAAAACCCCTGTATATTATATTTTCTTCTGTTAAAACATCAAATTTTAAACAAAAAAGTTTATAATGACTTTCCCGCTAGAGTCAAAAATAAAGTCAAAATAACGATAAATATTTTTAATTATTTGCAGTATTAAAATATTAAGACGGCTATGAAAACAACATGGCCTTCGCGATTTGACAGCATTAAGATAAGCGACAAATTGCTAAACTGGACATACTCGCAACTAGAAGGCTTTGGAAAACAATAATAAAATTAAATAATGTCAAACATTAGTGTGTTTGTCAAATACTTGTTTATAAGCTTTATTGTGTCAGTCATTAATTTAAAGAAAAATGTTCTCTCATGAAGAAAAGTGTGATATGTTAGAATGCTATTTAGTGTGCAGAAAATCCTCCTTGAGAGCAAGAGAATACTACACTGAATTATATCCCGCTCGCATTCAACCGTATGAACTATATTTTTGAGACTTTATCGAAAATTTAGGGGCAACGAAAATGTTTTTGCTAAAACAAGGGCAAAAAAAAATCACAATAAGCGAGGCCACGGCAATTGCAGTTATTGGATATTTCGAAGCTTATCGTGAGTGTGAGTGACTCTAATTTCAGTTATGGTACTGTTCAAAGGATTTAAAAAAAGTACAAATTTATTCCGTATAAGTACCGACCAGTTCAAATGCTTTTGGCAAGGGATCCAGAGAGAAGACTTGTTTTTTGCCATTGGTATCTTAACTTCTGTCGCCAAAATATGAATAACTTTCGCTACATTTTATGGACAGATGAATCAAATTTCTCAAATCCTGGAATGTTTAATAGAAAAAACCACCTTTATTGGTCAAGAGAAAATATTTTGTTAGTACATTTAAGAGGTCCACAAGTCCGTTTCAGTTTCAACGTTTGATGCGGTATAATTGGTTTAAAAATTGTTGGTCCGTTCTTTTATGAGGGCACCCCAACTGGTGAAAGATATGTGGAATTTATGACAGAAATTCTGAATAATTTCTTAGACTAATTGGATCTTATAAGTAGACATCATCTGCATTTTCAGCAAGATACAACTCCAGAGGTACTTATCATTTTCTAAGTACTACTTTTAATGATCAGTGGATAGGAACAAATAGCCCAATCCAGTGGCCTCCCAGATCACCAGATCTAACCCCACTTGATTACTTCTTGTGGGGTTACTTAAAGAACCAAATTTGCAAGCGAAGGTACGATAACGTCGACGCTTTAAAAACTGCAGTTAGGGAAAAGATAACCCAGATAGATGGTAGGACCATACTTAAGACAGTTCGAGCAGTTGAAAAACGTGCCTAAAAATGTTTTGAAGAACAAGGTGGTGTTTTCGAGCATCTTCTTTAAAAAAAATTGTTATTTTATTTTGTAAGATTATGAGTTGATGTTGAAAATAAAGTTTGTCGATACAATTTAATTGTTTCAGATTGGGGGCGATAACTTCAACAATTTGTAACCTAGGAGAAAAGTCATTAGAAACTTTTTTGTTTAAAATGTGATCTTTTAACAAAAAAAAAATATAATATACAGGGGTTTCAATTAAAAAAAATGTTATTTTACTGAAAAAATCAAAATAACGATTCTCATTTTTTTTTATTTCTCATTTTTACCAGCGTTAAAAATGCTAATAGTATGCTAATTTAAACAACTTTGTATTTTCACTAATAACAAAGTTACCAATGGTGGACACTTAATTTGGATAACCCTGTATATCACCATACTACTGATGCATTCTTCGACCTACAGGGAGTCTCGAGCTCGTCATTCTGAGGTCGTCCCTAATGTGCTGGCGAATGGCGCTGAAAGCAAAAAAGTGGCAGCCAACGCCATAAGAATAAAAGAAGAAGAAGAACTTCATACTGATGTTTCGTGAGCTCTAAAAAAAATTACACGTAACTAATAATAAAAATAAATAAAATTATTAATAAAAAAGTAAATTACTTGTTTTACCTGCTTCAACAATCATAGAAAGAGCCTTCAAAGGCGACAGCTTTTTAGCTATTGCCATATCAGGTTTATTTTGACCATCTTTGTCTATGTCCTTAAAACATTTTGCAGCTTTTCTTTGTCCAGTGGTTCTCAATTTGACTTCAGTGGCGTACATAAGCTCTTCCAGTTTAACATTTTTTCGAAGATCTTCGGTTTTTCTCCTTTTCGTGCGTTCACTAGATTCATCGAATGGTTTTGTTGGACGCCCTAATGAAGAATGACGTGAGGTAGTTATTTCAAAAGACCCTTGAAGCCAAGATTCATTTTTTAAATTAAATTTTTCCAAAGATCTACATGAAGAAGAAGAAGAAATGGTCAGTTCTTCTTAAATTGGCACTTAAATTGTGACATTTTGTGTTGAAACTCTCTAAGTTCAGTTTCGCCGTAATTTTTTCGAGCCAACAGAACGTTTTCAGCATAATCTAATTTTAGCTAACGCTTTTATCCTGAATCTCCTGCATAATCTTAAAAATACTCATACGAACATTTTAATCTTCGATTGACCAGCCTCTAAAATATATAAATTTTGGTAAAAATAAAATTAAAACAAAATATTTAGATTTAAATATATACATACACTTATTTCATACATAATTTCATATACATAAATACAAAATTACAGATCAAATAATACATACCTGATTGCACCATCTCCATATTAAATTCTGTTTTTTCTAAATAAACAAAATTTAAAACAAACACACGTAAAACCATAAAAGATGATTTTATTGCTTGCAGCTAAAACCGTAAAAGCAAAATTGGAAATGAACTAAATAAGTATTAAAACAATTTTCTTATCTTATGTTTTTAGAGCATTATTGAATTTTTTCATGGTTTTTAATAATAATAATATTTTATTTTATGGGTCTCGAATTCAAAATTGTATTTTTAAAAAATAAATAAGTACTGTAGCTGGGGGGGGGGCATTTTTTAAATATTTTTAATGTAATTTGTTGGGGTATTATAATTAAAAAAATTAAAGAAATATTTCCTTTTTTGACCATTTTTTTTTTAATATTATGTATTAAATTTCACTTGTTTAAGCATAAAACTATATTTGCTGCCATAAAGTTTAAATTTAACTACGACCAAAAGAGCAAAAAAGAGCAGCCAAATTTGTGTTTTTCTTAAAGCTAAAACTTTAATTCTTAAAACAACCGCAAAAATTTTGCTTAGAAATGCTTGGAAACATATCTTTTCTATATTTGAAAACAAAAAAGTAAAGAAAAACAGTCGTTTTCAACACATTTTAATAAAAGGTTGTTTTTCCAAGGATCCCGTAACAATAAATGTTTCAAAATTTAGTGCAAAATAGTTTATACTCAAGATCGAAATCCCCATATAAAAAAAAGTTTTACACTTCTGTTTGAAAAAATACAGTAATATATATTTTATACAAATTTATATGAATACTACATTAATTTAAACAACCCTGTTTGAGTACAAGATTTAAGTCGAGCCAAATAATAAAACTGCAATATATATCAACCTATTTTTTTTAGATAATTATTCCAGCGCTCCTTAGGAATTTGGATTATGTAGTTCAAATTTTTAAAAAATCATTTATGCCGGCAATTTGCCAAAATATCTTTAGTAAAAAATGGCAAGAGAAATAGCTGGAAATTATTTTCAAGTTTCTGAAATGGGCTGGGGGTAACTGCAACCTGAATCTAAAAAAGTGATATTTCTGTGAATTTTGCTGTATTAAAACAAAAATACCCGATCTTTGCAAGAATAATCTGAACCTTTTTGTTTGACAGTTTTGCTATATCCTAAAATAAAGTGGTGGGGGTATTAAAGTTTCCTAAAACACACCCTGTATTTTCAAAATCTAGCCGATTTTAACAAACTTGGGCTAGTTAAAAAGAGCTATTTTTGGGCTATAAATTTTAAACTATTTAAAGTTTTGTTAGTTTCACATGTCGCCGCTAGAGGGCTTTTTTCGACATTCTGACAGAAATGGTTAATTTTCTCAAAAAAAATAAATGCATTGGTATAATTTCTTCTTTATGAAAAAGTAGCTAAATAATGCCTAAACAAGCTCGCGAAAACCGCATCTCGGACCAAAGAAAATTTTATACGTCAATATCTCAAAAACTATACAAGCTACAAGAAATTTTATAAAACATAAATTGTGTATTTTTACAAAACCTTTAATTTATGTTTTATAATCTTTTCATCTAAATGCAGTACTTTACGAGTTATAATCAAAAAAGCGAATTCTAGGGGTATACCTTGAAATAATCCTGAAAATTCAAATTTTTGATTATAACTCGTAAAGTATTTGCATTATTTAACCTAAATTAAAGGTTTTGTAAAAATACATAATTTATGTTATATAATATTTCTTGTAGCTTTTATAATTTTTGAGATATTGACGTATAACATTTTCTTTGGCCTAAATTTTAGGTAAGGAACAAGATATCGACATAGGGTTTTCGCGAGTTTGCTTAGGCATTATTTAGCTACTTTTTTATAAAAAAATTATATCAATGCATTGAATTTTTTGAGAAAATTAACCATTTATGTCGGAATATCGAAAAAAGCCCTCTAGCGGCGACATGTGAAACTAACAAAACTTCAAATATTATAACATTCATAGCCTAAGAAAAGCTCTTGTCAACTAGATTAAGCTTGTTAAAATCGGCTGAGCCGTTTCGAAGATACAGGGTGTGTTTTACGGAAAACTTTGAATACACCCCACCACTTTATTTTTAGAGATATAGCAAAAATTGTCGAAAAAGGTTTAGATTATCCTTGACTTTAAAGATCAGGTATTTTTTTGTTAGGTTAATATAGCAAAATTCACAGAAACATCAATTTTTTAGATTCAAGGTTGCAGTTACGCCCCCTAGCGGCCATTTCAGGAACTTGAAAATAATTTCCAGCTATTTCTCTTGAGCACTTTTACCAAAAATATTTTTTCCCAACGCTGTGCGATAAACATTTTCTGGATACAGCCGGCGTCCTTTCTTATTTGGACACCCGGTACATCTAAAACAAGTGGGAAATGACCAAAAATTTAAAAAGTTATTTTTTTAAGATTTTTAGATAATGTTATTCCATTAGCAGACCGATGGCAAGGGCCGATAAGTATCGCCCTTTATGCACCTGGATATGACTTTTATACCACTATAGAATCCATTGCTTACCTAAGGCAATGTCAAAGTGATAACATAAAAGATTTTGTCAGTTTTCATGTGTTTTTCGATATAGATCATATGCCTCAAACTCGGGTAAGTACAGTTTGAAAAAATATATATTTTTTGTAGGTTCAGACGTAAAATGCTATTTTACATCCCTATTTGAGGGCAATTAAAAAAAGAATCTTTATAACAGAGCATTTCAAATATAAAAAGCCGGCGCCAAAACATATCATTTGGGTATTTAAATGGCGCGTGACATCACAATGCATTGCTCACAAGGAAGTTTAAAGGTGTATGGAAGCCCAATACTGTAGAACAAAATTGTCCAGGCGTGCAGGGCAGCTGGAAGAGGGGGATTGGCCCCGCGGAGTTTGCGCAATGAATAGTAGGTCAGAGCCGAACTTCCATAATTCTTTGTTACTATCTATGAAGTTGACATCATCAAATGTCAAATTCAAGCATTCACTGTTTTTTTTTATTTTTTGCACAAAATTGTTGGGTATTAAACGACACTACCATAGAATATTTAAAATTATTGTGTAATATTGGATTTTATATCATCTGATATAATATGGAAAGAAGCCTTCTATTTAAATGATCGATATTTTTGTGAGTTTTGTATTTTTACCAAAAATCTTTGTAAATAAATAAAAACACGATTTTTTAAAATAAATTTCAAACATTTTATGATAGTTTCATGTACTTATCACCAATTTTGTGATAAAAGAAGATAGTGTCAATGAGTTTAATCTAATCCTAAGATTCTGGTTGTACATTAAAAAGTGAAAAATTTTGTAACTCTTTTTAGGCATATACTTTTCACTAATAACAAAAATTCATGAGACAGAATAACAGTGGTTAAAAATGTTTAGTAACCTTTGGTACCTAGGTATCCATTGTAACAGTATTCGTTCAATATTATGTGTCTACAGTATGTCAAGCTTAAAAAGTTGATAATGTAAGTTTAAGAAACTAAAAATCTAATTTCTTTTTAAACAAATACAGAAAAAGCAAAAAGGAACTTTAACATAAAATTGTACTTTCTTTCATTCAATTAGAGGGACCTGTATATATTAAAATTTGCCTGGTCTGCCCAGTAATTAATAATTTTTATCCTTTAAAAGAATGTACTAAATTATTAAATGAAATAAAAGTACCTAAATGAAAACCTTATTTCTTTTTAATAATCCACAGAAATACACAAACATTGTGAAAATCATTTAAGAGATAGTTAAGATTGCCTTACTTTTCTCACTCCTATTTCCTATGAAATTTTCATTATTTTATTATTCATAATTGATATATTATTATTTTTTCGGTTACCTAACGTTACGTCTCATAAGAAGCACCTAATTTAAATATAAGAAATACTTACCTAAAGTAAAAAATACCGGGTATGTTACCTTTGGATTTGCAAGACAAAACCATACAACCTCTAATTATTTTGTTACGATATTATAAGTAACAAACAATAAACACAAAATTATAGTCACAATTTAATAAACAGTAATCACTAATATAAGAAGGTTTTTATCGATCCAAAAAACTTCTGCAACCACAAAATATAGGTACTCACACAAAGCAAAACAATCGAAACTAATACGGCGCAAAGGGTACAAACCACAACGAAAATGACGAATGATGAGACGACGACGGTTGACAGTACAGCGCGGATATAGTTTTATACGCGCCGCGCGCGCCCTTGCACCAAAAATCTTAGACAACCTAAGACTAAAAACGGTACTACGACTCTTATAAAAGTATAATGTGTTGCCTAACTACACACTGATTTATCAATGTGTAAGTAGGGAACACATTAGATTATTTCGTGGAATTTTGTTATTGCGCAGAATCGGCGGGGCCAACTCTGACAGTTATTTTCATACTGGGCTGGACATTTTTTGATCGAATGGGCCATAACATTGGGCTTCCATACACCTTTAAACTTCCTTGATTGCTCACCGACACAAAATAAAATGCAAATACTGAATAAAGACAGCATTACCTACAAAAAATAAAAATATTTGTTCCGATTCATAGGCACTAATACAAAAAACAAATGAATATAAATAAGTATACAGTGCTTTTCTTTAATGCCCACCCCCTCTTTATTTTTTGAACGGATCACTTCAAAATATTAAAACTTCAGTTAATGTAATTGATGCATGAATACTAAATTTTAGAGTAAAATTGACATATGAAAATTTGAAGATGGCTGCAGGACGCCATCTTGGGAAAAAAATTAAATGAAAAGAGTGGTCTTGTGGCGCATCATTTTGAAGCTTCCGACGAGTAATTTACAACTCTAGAATATAAAGTCAATGCCGTTACCTACTATAAAATGGTGGTACATTTAATAATTACCTGAATATATTAACATTTAACTTGATAATTCAAATAAATACGTTGAGTTCAGTTGAGAAGATGCTGGAAATGGTTGCCTTGAACTTCTTGACACAAGACACAGTTTCGTACCTGAATATCAACACACTAACATGCATTTCTCTACAAATATTTGTTAATATCTGTCGTATCTACAGTAAAAAAGATAATTTCGATATCGTTGGTGGTTTTTTTTTTGTTGACAGTGACAGAAATTTCAGTACGAAAGCAAACATCATTGCAGAGTTAAAATATTATCATTTAGTTTTCGGTTTTAGCTGTAGCGTTTAAAGCTACAATTTGTTTTTTTATATAGTTTTCTTCATAATAATAATATTATATTCAATTAGTATCAACGGCAATTAATTATTTTCTTATACAAATAAATTTAACGATTTCTAAACCTGTTTTATTAGGTAATAATTGCGGCACCGCTGCCGTTTTCCACGTGACGCCTGCTTGACTAAAGCCGTTTCAGATCGCTTTACTGATAACGCCTCGGTGGTGAAGCTACACGGCCGCACAAGTCGCTGTGTTGCCACAATTGTCTTCGATTTTCAGTAGAAATATTCACACAAGTACTTCGATATGTGGGTACGATTTTCTCGTTGCCAGGCAGCAGATATTGTACCGGCGAGACAGCAGGTTCTCTTTTCCTGCTCAGGCGGTTTTTTTTTGCCCAATGGCGGTTCTGCCAAATTCACGTGTGATGCATTAAAATTTGCATATTTTCTTGTGGTATGGCGTGCTATGGTCAACTGGTGATGTTTTATCAGGACTATTAACGGTTGATTTGCAAACAGGTATGTTAAAATTCTAATATAGTGATAAATGCTATTTTCTTTCAATTTTTAAATCTAGTTTTATCCAAGTCATCTTGCTAATTTTGGGTGTTTTTTATAGCAGTGTGCAATGTTCATTTCCTCTGTAGGAGTAGCCACTGACTTCTTCCGTTTGTAGCCTGTAACCCGCATTTATAGTGAGTTAACTCATACTTAAAATACCCATAAATATCTGTATAATACTGAGTTTATTATCACTATAAATTGTTTGGTCTTTAGTACGAATTTTAAGGGTCCTAATACTGTTTTTCTTCAAACAGGGTTTTTATGGTTTTTTCGTTTTGGTAAATTCATTCAGTTTCGGCAATCGTTCCTGTATGGTTTGGCTCTTCACGTGACCACTACCAGTGTAGAAGCAGGGCGTCGTCCAGCAGCCATTTTGTCCGAAACCAACAGGAAAACAGGTTTTACCTTTCAATTTTTTTATGGGGAATACCAACATCTGCGCGCCATATTTTTTGTTTACCTATTTATTTTAGAAGAAATTGAAATTTTATTTATTTTTTTTTAAACTAAGTAATTAACATACATTTGATGACATGTTTCTCTTTTATTATAATATTGTTTGTAAATAGTGTAAAACAACTATCAAAATTGTAAGAACCGATCTGATAGGGAAATTAATTTTTTAGTTGATTTAAAAGGGGTTTATTTGCGCTTATAATATTACGGATGCTTGATCAAGTACACGGTAATATGCGTATTACATCAAGAATAAAGATTGCGTTAATTTTAATAGAAATAATGAGTCAGGGAGGTTCGTTTGTAAATTAATTAAAATTATATTTTTTCAATAGTTCATTCCTTAAGAATATGAATAAAAACCATTTATTAGAACTGACTGTTTATGAATTTAAATTCCTACCTTTGGTGAAATTAATAACAACAGCTTAATCTCTAAACTTGGTTAATTTCGGTGTTTCCAACCAAGTTAAATTCTAATTAAAAGTAACTGAATAAAAGGAAATACCGTGGCGCCCATCTATTTTTCCTTAATTAATTATCTTACCTTAATTAGGTACATTGTACTCACGACATTACTGCTTTACCAGGCGAATAGCTAAGCCGAAGCAAATGTAACCTGTTCTGTAAGTGTTACAGAATAGGTTACGTTTCATACTGTGTAAACTATTTTTAAAATGGCCAATTCTCGTCCATTGGCAGATAATACTAAATTTACAGCTACTGGTAGTGTAAACAACAAAAAGCCCTTAGGACGTCCGTCCATCCCGGAAGAAAAAAGTTGAAATAATTGGTGAGATGATAGTTAATCCCCAACAGTCTACTTCCTCCGTCGCGAATGTATGTGAGGTTTGTCCTTCTACTGTATGGAGACTTTTAAAAAAGAATAAGTATCATCCATACGAAATCCAAATGGTACACCAGTTAACTGAGGATGACCCTGATCGACGAACAGAATTCTGCGAAACTATGACGGAAACCATTGCACGGCATACTACCTATATCCATTAATAAATCCGCAGACCTACTTGCCAAAAGGAGGGCGGAGACAAAATTCACAGGGCCGGAACCGGTTATCGGTATATCTTATGGAACGGCCAAGCAGTTCATATCAGCTTGGACGCAAAGAGAAAATCTTCGGTACTGGCATGGACTTCCTGGTCTCAGACACTCGAAGGCCTTCATAAGCCCACCGAACCAACCATGTACTGTCAAACTACTGGAGCAATCAAGGGTACACCTTAAAACTTTGGTGGGACTGTACACGGGACACTACAGATTAAAATACCACATGCACAAGATCGGCCTAGCGGAAGACGCCGAATGCCGCATGTGCATGGAGGGGGATGAATCGGCAGAACACATACTGTGTTCGTGTCCAGCAATGGCACAACTAAGATTCGCAATCCTCGGCAATGACACCTTGTTGCCGGGGGAGGTAAAAGATCTCTCTCTCAACAGGATCATCAGATTTATTAGGAGTCTGGACCTGGTGGGAGAAATATAAAAAGGTGTGAGCCACAATAGACCGATCGGTCGCGGTGGAAGGGTGTTATACCCACTCACTTTAAACCTACCCCTACCTTCCTATATAAATAATATTTGTTTTAATGATGAGTGTACATTTTTTCTCAACGCTAATGTTCATAGTTAAAAAATAAACGTTTGGGCAGGGGTATTGAAAAACCATACTGTGGGGCCTCTATTCATCGAACAAAATTAAACAATCGAATTGTATTTGGATATGCTGGAAAATACTGTTGACCCTCTAATAACCGAAATCGTCGAAGCGAATCCTAATGAATTTAATTTGGGTATTGTATTCCAGCAAGATGGAGCTCCACCACACTACTCCAGACAAGTTCGGAACTATTTAGATGACAATTTCCCCGGTCGTTGGATTGGCCGTCGAGGACCTGTGGAATGGCCAGCTCGCTCGCCAGATTTGACACCTCTCGAATTTTTTCTATGGGGCTATTTGAAGCAAAAAGTGTACAAAACTGAGCCTGCTTCAATATTGAATATACGACAGAGAATAACAAATATTTGTAGAAATATCAATGTTAATGTGTTTGAAAATGTTCTGCGTGAAATTTCAGACCGACTGTTCTTGTGTCAAGAAGTTTAAGGTAACCATTTCCAGCATCTTCTTAACTGAACTCAACGTATTTATTTGAATTATCAAGTTAAATTTTAAATGTTAATGTATTCACGTAATTATTAAAGGTAACACCATTTTGTAGTGGGTAAAGGAATTGACTTTATAATCTAGACTTGTAAAGTACTCGTCAGGAGCTTCAAAATGATGCTCCACAAACCACTCTTTTTATTTAATTTTTTTCCAAGATGCGCCCAGCAGCCATCTTGAAATTTTCATCTGTCATTCATTCATTCATTCATCTAAAATATAGTATTCATGCATTAATTACATAACCTCAAGTTTTAATATTTTGAATTGATCCGTTCAAAAAATAAAGAGGGGGAACATTAAAGAAAAGCACTGTATAATATGTTTATTACACAAAAAATAACAAGAAATACTTTTACTTATAAAACCTTATACAGAATCTGTGATACTCTAAAATCAAAATAAACGTTAGTTTTTTAAATCATTGTCATATTTAATATTTTAATATAGTTTTTGTCCTTCATTGATTTTAACATCTGTAAGTCTGAATCAAATTTGGTCGAATTCTCAATCTTGTTCAAACTTTTTCTGAAAAAAATAACTGAAGAGACATTTTTATTCAAAAATTTACTACGATCGTAATGCGACTAAAAGCTAAAAAAAGTTTTTCTTATTTTTGGTTTGAAACGGGCAAACACAGTAAATGTTTTGCAAGAGAAAAAATGTTTTTATATTTCAATTTTCCATCTTTATACCTCAATAAACTTACCGTATGCCAGAACTCTTTAATATTATCTGATTCACTACCTACAAAGCTGCATGAAGCAAGCAGGCTTGCTACACTAGACAAACGAGGATCCAGCCCTCAAAAAAGGTTGTGAGCACAGCCACCCAAAAATTGGCCAAGTGCGAGTCGGAGTATCATGGACTTACTAATAGCACAGGAGATTGGGCATTTTGGCTAGGAATTTTTTTGTCCTGCATGGATTTATCTGAAATTTTCACAGAGCGTAGGGAATAGCCCAAGGATCAAAGTTTTATATCATGCCGAGGTGTGTTTTTATTCTGGGGGTGGTTGCCACCCCATCTTGGGGGTGGAAATTTTTTATTACATTTTAACTACAGAAATCGATAAAGAAAGTAATTTTAAGTAAAAAATGTTTTATACATTTTTTCGTAAAACTAATATTTTTCGAGTTATTCGCGATTGAAAGTAAAAGTTAACGGACGAAAAAATTGACGTTTTTAATGGGGTTTTCACGAATAACTCTAAAAATATGCATTTTATCAAAAAAACTGTAGGAAGTAAAATTGTAGCTTATAAAAAAACTAGAAAAAAATGTTATCTTATAATTTCTCTACAACCAATATAGACCGAGCTACGGCTTGTTAATGGTTAGCTTTTCTTCGTCAAATGTTAAATTTGAAAGATTCAAAGTCAAATAGCGGAAAAAGTTTGCATTTTTCAAGGAAACATATAAGGTAATTTTAAAAGTATATAATAAGACCTTTCTTTTAAAAACAAAAACAAAAAAATTTTTAGCATAAAAATTGAGCAAGTTATAATAAAAATAAGGTCGGTCCCTATTTTTTTCTACGAAAAGATAATTTTAAAAAACCCCCCAATTCCTCTCTTAATTAAAATAAATCTATACCCTTCTGCGATTCTTTTTATACAGGGTGTCCCACGACGAACCAACTCGGTCGATTTCTCAAAAACTTAGCAAGAAAAAATTTTGAAAATTTGGTAGTTTACTAATATCGATAAGAGCAACTAGTCTAAAATATTTTCAAGATAGTGGCACTTCCGGTTGTATCGGAAGTCGATGCTAACTTTCTTATTTTTAATGGAACACCCTATATATTATTGCATTTTTGAATTCCTTAGAAAATTCTAGATATATTTTGTGTATAATATGCTATACCTAGGTCTAACCGTTTTCGACATATCTTGAATTTTATGTCAAAAATGAAGTTTGCAGACCCCAAAATAAGGAGAAATTTTTTCCTATACGACATACCCTATTATTTAATTTGAGTTAAATTTCTTGCGAAAAGAGGCCCAATTTTGTATATTGAATGAATATTTTGGCTGTAAATTAATACAGGGTGACTAAACATTAAGTACAAAAATTAACTGATTAAAAACGTAAAAAGTCAATTTTTTCAAATAGAAACCCCCTACTTTTAAATTTTTATCGTATTTAGCACCAAAAAATAAGGTAACTTTGTATTTAGTGGTCTATTCCGAAAATGTATAGTTTTCGAAATAATTGACAATTTAACATTTTGTATTGTAAGAGTGCTATACGGCTCTTTAATTTTGTTATTAGTGGGCCATGACGGCGGGACGCGGCAAAAAAAAAGACAATCGGATGTAAAAACGTCACTATTTAGATTTAACAATTAGTTGTTATTAGATATCAATTATGCCGGGTCGTTTAAACTACACGCACGAAGATTATTTAAATTTGTTTATTATCCACGGCGAATGTAATAATTACGGCACTGTTAAAACAAAAACTGATAAAAGAATATTTTTACCAGCAATTGATGCATTGAAAAAAACACACAGTAGATGTTCAAAATAACCTTCGACCCGGCATAATTGAAATCTAATAACAACTTATTGTCAAATCTAAATAGTGACGTTTCTACGTGCCTTATAGCACTTTTACAATACAAAATTTTAAATTGTCAATTATTTCAAAAACTATACATTTTTGGAATAGACCACTTAATACAAAGTTACCTTATTTTTTAATGCTTAATACGATAAAAATATAAAAGTAGGGGGTTTCCACTTGAAAAAATTGACTTTTTACGTTTTTAATCAGTTAATTTTTTTACATAATTTTTGATCACCCTGTATTAATTTACACCCAAAATATCCACTTAATTTACAAAATTGGGCGTCTTTTTACAAGAAATTTAACTCAAATTAAATATTAGAGTATGCCGTATAGGAAAAATTTCTCCTTATTTTGGGGTCTGCAAAAGTCATTTTTGACATAAAATTCAAGATATGTCGAAAAAGGTTAGACTTAGGTATAGCATATTATACACAAAATATATCTAGAATTTTCTGAGGAATCCAAAAATGCAATATATATAGGGTGTTCCATTAAAAATAAGGAAGTTAGCATTGACTTGCGGTACAACCGGAAGTGCCACCATCTTGAAAATATTTTAGACGAGTTTCTCTCATCGATATTAGTAAATTACCAAATTTTCAAAATTTTCCGTTTCTAAGTTTTTGAGAAATCGACCGCGTCGGTTCGTCGTGGGACACCCTGTATGTATTATTAATACATTCTAGAAGTTTAACCAAATTAAAATGCTTAATTTTAGAAAAATTGGAGCTTTAAATGAAAAACGACTTTCCCCTAAATAGCTATTTTCTTCAAAATAACTCCAACAATACTGGAGATATGAAAAAAATGCTAGGGTACCAAATTATAGCTTTTTTGATAACAAAGACTTTTTATTGCATATATTTTTCTGTATAATAAATATTTGGCCAGATATGGCCGTTTAAAGCCTCTATTTACGAGCGTGCATCACCTTATTCTAGCCCTTTAAACTCACCGCATTTTAAAACTAAGGGATTAAAAAGGATTTAATTAACATAGCCTTGTAGCTCTTCTTTTTCTTTTTGTAAATCTTATAAGGGGTGGTTATTTAAAGGTTAAGTTATGGTAGTTAAATATTTATTATACCGTAAACTGTTAAAATATTTTTTTTCTATAATAAAAGCGTTATTAAATAATTTTAAAATGAAAAACATTTTTTTTAAATTTCGTTATTAAGGGTGATTTTTAAGGGTTGAAACGTTAAAATATAATGTTAAAAATAACTCACAACATAAAAATAGATTCATTCTACATATTTAGCTATGATTTTAATTTCCATAAGGTCTATTTCTATGGTTTTTTATTTTTTTAGTATAAGTGGTGGTTTTTACCCCCTAAAAATAAAAAGCACACCCTAAGCATATATAAACCTTGATCTAGAGGGTAAAAGCAACTTATTTCCAAATTTTCATAAAAATTGAAACTGTACATAAAAATCCAGAGATCAAACAGCCTTTTTCTCCTCATCCATTTAATATTTTTTTACATCTTCAAATAACATTGATTACAAACTAACTTAAACACCATTTTAGATAAAATAACTTTATCAAAAACTAGCAAATGTCTCGGCTTCACACAAGTGGACATTTATTTTTTATATCTTATAGTAAAAATGTAGTATTCTAACGGTGAAAAAAAAAATTGAAATCGGTTTAGTAGTTTTCAAGTATATTTGTTACAAACATCCAAAAATACAAAACTTTTACTCTTTATAATATTATAGTATAGTATACAGGGTGTTAGGAAACTTGACCTAACCGTTCATACCATGGTATGAAGTCTATGCCCTTAGTCCATAGACTTAGAGTTTAGGTCATCCATCTGAGCAACTTTCCTAAAGAAACCATATACCGGAAATAATAAAATTTCTACTTTCTATACAAAGTTTTCCAGTAGCCATGTGGTTTCTTTTGAAAGTTTAGAGCGTAAGCTTGAATTTGTAATTTATTTATTTATCTATATGTATAGTATAGGTAAATTTTTAAATTACAAATTTAAGCTTGATATAAAGATTTTCGGGGCTGATTCTCTTACATACATAATTTTAATTTGTAATTTAAGCATTTATTTACACTACATACTATAGAAAAATGCTTAAATTACAAATTCTAGCTTAAACATTATTTTGTCGACATCCAGGCATACATATCTTTGTATATTTATGAGTATCTTTCCCGTGCCATTGAGGCTCGCAACCAAGATTTGATCCAACGAAGAGTTGAAAACGATTTTACCGCGGTAGCATCGCTGACCAGGAGTGAGGCCAAAATTTGTAAGAAAATATTTATGTTTGGGTACAAATATTGGTCGCACCCTCAATAAGATTAGCTATCGACTCTGGTATGCCCATATTATTTTGAGATTCTATTTTCCATTTGGTCATCCAGAGCCGGTATTCATTTTAAACTGTAGATTCATTATCGCTAATAAACTGGCGGTACATGTGCAACGCTTTTTTCACTTTTACAATATCCATATTCAAATTCCTGTCAATTGGAATAGGTATAAAAGATCCCAAGTGAAAGAGGTCGAGTACTTCTGAAGATAATCTGTCCTCCAAATCATTAATAATTGAATCTAATAGAGGTATGTCAACTGATTTTAGCGTTTTGGCTTTTTCATCGTAATACTCTATGACATCCTTTTTATCATGAGCCTATCGATATCAATAGACCGTGAAAGTGAGACTTTACCGGTTACAACTAGTGAATTAGGGTTGTGGGCTTGACCACATTGCCCACTACGGTGGATCCGCGCCTGACACTAGGGCCTTTAATTTCACATTCCTGTATTCATTTTCGGTTTATAAGAAAAAACTGTAAATCCAATAAACTGCCATAAATATGTTATCTACCAGAAAATCAAAGTAAATTTGCCAAAAATGTATAAGTCTCGTGTCGTCACAAGTCAACTTGGACAAGAACTGTGTTTTTGATTTAAATTTAATAATAAATTTTATGCAAGAAGCTTGTATTGGTGATGGTAGCCCTATTTTTACAAGCCCTCAAAAAACAAGTAATTAATCTAATATCTTAAACTAATGGAACATTTGAATAATTCGTTTTAAAGATTTTTCTTTATTTTAGAATAATACTCCTCTTATCAATTCCTACCAAGAATCTTACAACTGCTCTCTTCCCCCACCATGGGAGACCAAAACAGATGAAGATATGTATAAAACTCAAAACAAACTTTTATATCCAATAAACGTCGCCCGCAATGCTGCCAAATTAGCTTCAAGAACTTTTTTTGTTTTTCCTAACGATATTGAGTTGTATCCGACAAGAGGTTTTATACCTCTGTTCTTAAATTTCGTAAAAGAAAATTTAAACTTATTCAGAAGTGAGTCCAAGAATGTGTTTGTCCTTCCAATTTTCGAGGTACTGAAAACCAGAATGTACCTGAGAATAAGACTGAACTGCTTGAAATGTTGAACAAAAAGACTGCAGTAGTATTTCATCAGAGGATGTGTATGCGATGTCATAAGGTAAGTTAGTAATTATGTAGGCGAATGGTACTGCGCTAGGCCAAATTGACGTCTGACGCCCGCAGTAAAGTATAAGATTTTGTATGTTAATTTACCTAAGTATAGTATTTTCACGATCTAAGAAACTGACCTAGCCCGAGACGGGATAATGATGCAATAAAGCCATAAAAGTATTAGCCGTGACAGGGTCGTATTTATTTTGTTGTTGGCGAATAAGAGTTTAATACCTGAAAACTCTATAAGACTTTTGGGTCATTCTTATTACTTGATAATGGCAATTTATACCCGATGGTATATACAGTGTGACCCAAATTGGTGGGAATGTATGGGGATCTTGGAAACCACGATAGATAGAAAATCGGTTATATGGGGAAAGTTCTGGACAATTATGTTGGTAAGCTAATCCCGTTTACTACATGGTTTTATCTATTCAGGTTTTAAGAAATTTAAAAAAACCTAAAACATGCATTTTCGAAAATCGGCCATATTTTTTTATAAGTGAAAATTTTTAAAATCTGTAAAAACTTCTTTAAGGCAACTTTTTTTGTAGAGTATGACCAAGTAGTTATTTTTTATTTTCTACGTTTCGGGTTTTTAGAATCATCATTAACTTTATTTTTCATATGGACGCCATATTGGATTTTTATGCAGCCAAATAGTGCTTTTTATTCTGATTTCAACAATGTATAACATGTTATAATTTAAGAGTTTATAACCTCATTTATTTCAAAAAACAAATATTTTCTCAGTTGGCCTTGATTCCGGCGAACGTCATTTTTTTGTAAACAATAAAATATTAATAGTTGGCAAAATAGATAAGCCGAACAGACATTTTACAGAAATGGGTTTTGCAAGCATAGCTATAACGTTAATACCGTGTTATAACATAACTACACGTAACAAGATAATTGAAACCAGTGAAAACAAAAACAATGAAAAGTGGCTAAACTAATATTCCTACTAAAATGAAGATGTAAAATAACGACTTAAAATTCAAAATGTTGTCCATTTTTCTCAACATATTAACGATATTTTTTTAAATAGTCCTAACTTCTCTATGAATGGTTGACTTAGGTATGTGGAATTCTCTATCAATATCTCTGGCTGAAGATGTTGGATTTTCTTTAAAATGTTGGTTAACTGCAGCATCTCGTTGTCGATTTTCTTTAACGTACTTCTATATCGTGGTTTTTTAAAATTTTCGAATTCAAGCAAATTTGTAACCACTTTTCGAAAGCATGTTAGTCTAGGATGCTGTCTTTCAGGAAAATTGTCGAAATACGTTTGCGCAGCTATATTAACATTTCTTCTGCTGCCAATGACGCTAGATGACATTCGCGGAATCAAGGCCAACTGAGAAAATATTTGTTTTTTGAAGTAGATGAGGTTATAAACTCCTAACCACAACTAACCATAACATTTTATACATTGTTGAAATCAGTATAAAAAGCACTATTTAGCTGCGAAAAAATCCAATATGGCGCCCATATGAAAAGTAAAGTTGATGATGATTCTAAAAACCCAAAACGTAAAAAATAAAAATTGACTACTCGGTCATATTCTACAAAAAAAGTTGCTCTGAAGAAGTTTTTACAGATTTGAAAAATTTTTCCTTATAAAAAAATATGGCCGATTTTCGAAAATGCATGTTTCGAGTTTTTTCAAAATTTCCCAAAAACCTGAATAGATAAAACCATATAGTAAACGGGATTAGCTTACTAACATAATTGTCCAAAACTTTCCATATTTAACCGATTTTCTATCTATCTTGGTTTCCAAGATCATTCCCCACCAATTTGGGACTGTTAATTATATATATATATATATATAAAAAATATATATATATATAAAAAAAAAAAAATATATATATATATATATATATATATATATATATATATATATATATATATATATATATATATATATATATATATATATATATATATACAGGGTGTCCACGACAGAACCGACGCGGTGGATTTCTCAAAAACTTAGCAAGGGAAAATTTTGAAAACTTGGCAGTTTACTAATATCGATAAGAGCAACTCGCCTAAAATATTTTCAAGATGGTGGCACTTCCGGTTGTACCGGAAGTCTATGCTAACTTCCTTGTTTGCAGAAGTTTGCAGACCCCAAAATAAAGAGAAATTTTTCCTATACGGCATACTCTATTATTTAATTTGAGTTGAATTCCTTGTGAAAAGAGGCCCAATTTTGTATTTGGGACGCGGCCGGAAGAAGACAATTGGACCTAGAAACGTCACTATTTAGATTTGACAATTAGTTGTTATAAAACATCAATTATGCCGGGTCGTTTAAACTACACGCACGAAGATTATTTTGAAAATTTACTAAAATAATTGTTTTTTTTTTCAATGCATGGTTATTGCTGGTATAAATATTCTTTTATTAGTTTTTGCTTTAACAGTGTCGTAATTGTTACATTCGCCGTAGATAATAAACAAATTTAAATAATCTTCGTGCGTGTAAACGTAAAACGACCCGGCATAATTGATATCTAATAACAACCAATTGTCAAATCTAAATAGGGACGTTTCTACGTCCGATGGTCTTTTTTTGGCCGCGTTCCACCGTCATGGCCCACTAATAACAAAATTAAAGAGCCGTATAGCACTTTTACAATACAAAATGTTAAGTTGTCAATTATTTTGGAAAACTATACATTTTCGGAATAGATCACTTAACACAAAGTTACCTTATTTTTTAATGCTAAATACGATAATAATATAAAAGTAGAGAGTTTCCATTTAAAAAATTGACTTTTTACGTTTTTTATCAGTTAATTTTTGTACTTAATTTTTAGTCACCCTGTATTAATTTACACCCAAAATATTCACTCAATATACAAAATTGGGCCTCTTTTCACAAGGAATTCAACTCAAATTAAATAATAGAGTATGCCGTATATGAAAAATTTCTGCTTATTTTGGGGTCTGCAAACGTCATTTTTGATATAAAATTCAAGATATGTCGAAAACGGTTAGACTTAGGTATATCATATTATACACGAAATGTATCTGGAATTTTCTGAGGAATCCAAAAATGCAATAATATATGGGGTGTTCCATTAAAAATAAGGAAGTTAGCATCGACTTCCGGTACAACCGGAAGTGCCACCATCTTGAAAATATTTTAGACGAGTTGCTTTCATCGATATTAGTAAACTATCAAATTTTCAAAATTTTTCGTTGCTAAGTTTCTGAGAAATTGACCGCGTCGGTTCGTCGTGGGACACCTGTATTATATATATATATATATATATATATATATATATATATATATATATATATATATATATATATATATATATATATATATATTGCATATAAGTATAAAAGAAATCTTTATTTCTGAAATACTGTCAGTTATTAAGTTCTGCGGTGATAGTGTGTTTGAAGATGTCCAGTGCAAAAGCCCTTTCAAGCAATAGCCGAAAGTGTTTGCCTGTTGAAGCAAAAATAATTGTTAAAAGTGTTTATTTAAAGTTAGTAGAGCGAGGCCACGAAAAACATTTTAGGAAACATTAAAGGAAACATCAACTTTAACCGGCGTTCCTCAAAGCACAGTGTGGAAAATTGTAAATAATACTGTTAAGCCTAGAAAAGTACGAAAAGACAGTGGTGCACCTAAATCTGTTGATTTATGCAATGAAGATTTAATTCGTCGGAAAATTTATCAGATGTACAAAGAGCAGAAAGTTCCCACATTATTATCGCTCTCAGCGAGGCTATCCGAGGATGATTGTGACATAAGTTGTTCTATTACAACCTTGTGGCGTACTCTACGTCGTTTGGGGTTTTTGTTTAAAAAAAATTGACAAATGGCAAGTTATAATGAAATCACACCCCTTGCAATAACTTAGAATACAACATCTGGAAAAAATAAATAAGGCTAGATCGGAAAATCGAACGATAATATACCTAGATGAGACATGGTATGACACCCATGACACACCCAGTAAAGGATGGACTGATAAATCAAAAACATGTCACACTAAAGCTCCGTCAAAAAAGGTGCATGAATAACAATTCTTCATGCGGGGTCAGAAGACGGCTGTGTACCAAACTGTTTATTTTTGGCAGCCAAAAACATTTCGGATTCCAGCTTAGATTACCACTGCGATATACAACTGCTGAAGTTTTTGAGGACTGGTTTCAAAACAAATTATTACCGAATATACCACCAAAGAGTAGTATTGTGATGGATAATTCATCCTAACATATTCGCCAGTTGAATAAAGTGCCAAGTTCCATTAGCAGAAAAAAGGAAAAACAAGACTTTTTGTCTGACCGTGACATATACTTCCTTGAGAGTTATGTTAGACAATTGTTAAAGGTTTTAAAATGTTACAATTTCAAAAAAGAATACGTTTGCGATAAAATTGCAGAGGTAGCAGGTCACGAAATAATTCGGCTTCCGCCATATTACTGCATTTTCAATCCGATCGAGTTGATATGGCATAAACTTAAGTGTATACGCGCGCACAATAATACACCAACTTTAAATCCTAGTGTGATTGTACTGATAAAAACAGAAGTTGAAAATTTAACCGTTGAAAACTGGAGAAACTGTACTAAACACTTTAAAAAATTAAAAATTCTTATCGCTCTATGTATATATAAATATAAATAGCCTAGAACCTATAAAAAGAATTATTATTAATTTGGAAGATAGTAGTGATAGCGAAATTGATTTAGAGTAAGATATGGTGTGTTTTATTTTGTTCCTAAATGTGTTATACTGTTAAAATATAGTATTACTGCAAATTTTTGTTTGTTTATTTAATTCCCAACCAACTTTACACATTAGTAGAATTAATAAATTGTAAAAATTAATTTACTTAGTACTTTATCTTTTTCATCGGGTATAGTGCGACCCTGCAGGGTTAATCCGAAAAGTTTTATGGTTTTATTGCATTCCAAGCCTAAGTCAAGTCAAGTTAGTTTATTAGATCGTGAAAAAAAACTATATTCAAATTACCTGTGACAAAACTTAGTTGAAATGGTTTCTGAGATATTCGATTTTAAAAATGGCTCATTTTACTATTGACTGATTCATTCTTACTCACTCACTGACTCATCAAAATTATTTGGCACTTGCCGAGGGGGTAGAAACTTTAAAGTTGGTGTGTAAGTAGGTTTTATGACTGCACACTTTTACTTGGTACGCTCTGAAACAGGAGCGGTAATATCGTATATTTAGGAAGTATTTTTGCAATCTGATTGAACCTGAGTTTTTGAGGTTATAATTGAATTTAAAATACAGGTAGGATTTTTTTAACTAAATACAGAAAATTGTTACGTTTTACCTATCAGACCCCAAACCTGGCATGATTTAGGAAACAATCGTACTTCATATTCAGTCTTAAGGTTAGGTTCCACCTACTAGTCGAATAAATGAAGCGACAAAGCAGTAAATAAATCTGTACAGTTTTCCCTTGTGGCGCAATTCTTAGGTCTTCGGGGACGCTTTCGAGCGAAAAAAAGTTTATCAACATTAACAGGTGGGAAAGGGCTGAAAATGGCCCCTCAAGGCCCGAAAAATGGGTTTCCCGCTAATATCTGCCAAAATATGCGAATTGAAGAATTTTTGTTTAGACCAGGGGTCTCCAAACTACGGCCCGAGGGCCACATCCGGCCCGCGGACAGATTTTGTCCGGCCCGCGGAGAGCTAGCATACTTAAAAACTCCTTTTAGAGAACAAATCATTTTTATAGCAAATTAAATTTAGTTTACTGAAGTATTCTAATTTTATGTTGAATAATTATTAATATGACATCTACATTGATATGGTCAGGGTAACTCCGTTAACTCATAACATTCTTGTAGGCTATTGTTATTGTTTTTGTGATAAGTTGGATAAAGAACACAGAATTGTAATGAGTAAAGACATGTATAATATGCAGAAAATTTAACTTCAGTATATAATAACTAACAAAATATTGAAATGAACCCAACTAACATTTTATACATTTTAAATAATCACATAACTTATAACAAACATAATGACATATGAAATACTAATGAGATTTATGTAATTGAGATTTTCCACTGACAATAGTTTGTAGTTGTGGACTAATTTTACTTGTACCAATTATTAAAAGAGATTTAAGATGCTCATCAGTTAATTTCGATCTGTTTTCACGAGGGGTTTGTACTTTCGTCATCAATTGCCTTACCTTTTTTAACAAATTAAAAAGGTCAAAAACAGACTGAAACAAATTAATGACGTCAAAAAGGTTGGTCGTTTCTTGAAATCAAAATGGCTGCCGTTCAGCAGCTGATTTTTTAAAGCTACAATAATAATATCCTAAAATATGGGTTATGAAATTATGTCATTTTTCAAACTTGTCAAAAAAATTGTTTTGTCAAAAGTAACGTCAGATTTTATTTTCATTTCCGTAATTTTATTGTGTAAAATGCCTCGACGGTATTCAGAAGGTTAACAAAATATGATTTGGTAATTGTCTCGAAAGTTGCCCCCTCCCCGATTTTGACCAAATTTGGTATACGGCGGTTTTGGGGCGCTGATTACGAACTAAAAATTTTTTCGCAACGTTTCTTTTCGAGATATTCATCATCAAAGTGGAAAATCAAACAACCTTATTTTCACTATATTCCCCCCTTTTTTTTGTACACAATTTTGATTTTTATAAAAATGCACACAATATTTTATAAACACCCTTTAAAACCTTATATTTTTTATTTATTTTAAACCCTTTTTTTCCCCTAAATTTTAAAGCTTCAACTTTTTAAGCTAGGCGGCCATGATTCCCCAGTGTATACATGGTTGCGGCCACGATCCGACGTGTGAAATTTGGGGGTTTGCAATTAAATGGAAAAAGGTTAAATGGTGAAAAGGTTTTAAAAATTTTTTAATTTATTAAAAAATGAAGAATTCTGTCAAAAGGAGGAAAATTGAAATAAGGTTAGTTTATTTTCAAATGTAATTCTCAAAACGGGCCGAAAAAATATTTTTTCAGATTCTAACGCAAACCCAACCAAATTTGGTCAAAACCGGGGGTTTCAGCAATTACCTATATTAAACCTTATTGACTATTTACACAGGAGAGAGATGGGGAATTAAATTTACCACTTACTGCAGTTTTAGAGGTAATAGATTTGTTTATTCTTGTGGTTTGTTATTGGTATACATATTAAAATGTAATTTATGACTATATTTCTTTGCATGCTGTGAAGTAGCTGATGCCCTGGGGTAAAATTACCAACGTTAAAAACATAAGTTCGCATGGGATCAGAAACAATGAGGTTATAAAGCAGCCACAACAACTGCAATTCAATGCTCTCGTGGACCCCTCTTTATAAGATTCATGAGCAATCATTGAAATAGAATGTACCCCAATGTTTGCTGCAATTTAAAATAAACTTTATTTTATTAAATAAATTTAAAAAAAGTATATATTTTTTCAGGGAACATGTTACATTAGTTTCACTCGAAACAAATTTGCAGAATCGTGATGGTGTGGAAATTTCAAAAGCGTCCATATGTAGAGTATTAAAAGCACTGCAGTTTAAATGGCGAAAAGATTATATATCCAACAGAACATATTTAATAAAACAAATGGATCCATTACTGCCGCCATACGAATAATCTTATTCAAGCAGCCTGGGAAAGAGATCGCTATTTGGACTCTTCAAATATTCTTCCTATTATTATAAATGTAAACGACTCAGATTTATCAGAATTTAGTAGCGATGATGAAAGTGTTTCGAATTTTCATATCATTCATTCTTGATTTTTGTTCATTTGTGTTTCGCTGGGAGTTTTTTTGTAATAAATTCGTTTATTATCTTTTTTCTCCCATAATTATGTGTATTATTTATTGCTTTGTAAATAAGCCAAACGTATGGTTTTGCAGTTGCTTACTGTATTTATGAAAAACACCAAACACATATTAAATTATTATACGATATTTCATGGAATAACGAAAAATTTAGAAAAGGAAATACATTTTTGGATAAAAAAGATGTATAAAACCACTTTGTACGCGTTTAATTATTTTGGATATTTTTGGTCTCTCCTAAATGAGCTTCATGGGCCTAATTGCACCATTTTATGAATAAACTTGACTTTGTTCAGTCGACTTAAAAGTAAAGCCAAGCTTGACTTTTGTTCGGGTTGCAACTTAGTTAATGCTGGCACCACCGCATATTATAAGTTACGGCTATGGTATTTTCTGCTTCTTTAGTGTTCAAAAATCCAGTTAAACCTTATATAACATCCATATAAATAATTTGATTAAAGAAATTAAAAAAAAGAACGTAAACTGACAAATAAAATTACCAAAAAAGAGAGAACATGCGAAAAGAAAACGTTTGTTGCTAGCAAGGTATAAGATAGATCGGAACAAGAATATTATAAAAAATAAACCAATTAATAGACCGTCTTTTTTTTAGCCCGAAAATCGGAAAGAGTTTAAAATAACTGCAAATCGTTATATAGGTACGTGCTATATTCCAGGTATTAACTGCAAATTGTTATATATGTATTATATGCCAGGTATTTTTTTCTGGTTTCTAAAAGGCTTAACACTGTTGGCTTTAAAAAATGAAATCTTTCCAAAAATGTTGTATTCTGATAATTACTTGTTCCATTATGCCGACTAAAACACCCATTTTCTAAAAAATCGGGGATTTCGATGGTCTTTCATCATGAGAAACACAAAAAAATCAACAAAATTGAGACAAGAATAACGTTAAGTCTAGATATTTTTAGGCTAAGATAAAGCGAATCTTGAATCCGAATTTTTGATTTAAGCTTAGCTTTACCTTAAGAAAATTAAGAATTTTATTGGTGCAATCGGATCATGATGAATTAAAAAGAACAATTATTAGAAAACAATTCTGAACGTGCTCTAAAGAGCGTTTTGAAACGTACTTGCATCAATATTGCCTAACTTTAATTAAAAAATGTGAACAGCATTAAATTTATATGAATTAGCTACGACAACCTTTTTTTCCAAGTCATGACGTCATTGATGACGTAAGTACAAACCCTCGTGAAACGTTCTATAAACATTTTTTGTGTACTTCATTTTGGAGAAGGTTTTCTCACACAAATAAGTAGTACCAAAAACAGAAAACAGACCACGAGCAAATTTATGCAAATTATCAAATTGTGTCAGTGGAAGACTCTTATAAAATTCCAACAAAGATGAGTTTTGATATTTGTTCTTAATTATATCACTGCATTGTAGATCAATCATTTCCATTTGAAGTTCCGGGGCTAGGGTTTCAATGTCAGTATCAAAAGGATTCTGAAAAATCTTAATTTGATTCGCAATGGCATCAAAGTCCGAGAAACGAGTATCAAAATTTATCTTCAAAGCACTCAAAGTTTCGATTGCAAAATCGATAGGAAACTCAGTCTCAGTAGTGTGGCTGAATATTTCACATGTTTTAAAATGTGAAAAACATTTACTTCGTAGTTGTGATTGAAACAGTCTCAATTTCTTCCGGAATGATTTGATATTAGTGTATAAATCAGGAAGATGCTGGTTTCTCCTTGCAATCCCAAATTCAGTTCGTTCACATGTTTTGTCAAATCAACATAGAATGCTAACTTCCACAGCCATGCGTTGTTTTGTAATTCAGTAAGAGGGCGATGCTTTTCATTCAAAAAATTTCGATCACTGCTCGAAGTTCAAAAAGCGCTGAAGGACTTTCCACAACTAAGCCAGCGTACGGCAGTATGATAAGGTAAGTCAGTTTCTCCAATCTCTTCAATAAATTGTCGGAATTGTCGGTGATTCAGCCCAAAAGATCTGATAAAATTAACAGTTGATATGACTGGTTTCAGAACGTCAGACATATCCAAACATTTTCCGCACAAAGACTGTTGATGAATGATACAATGTAAGACTAATGGTTTTGAACCACCGTCACTTTCTACAGCCTTTGACACAAGAGCGACCACTCCTTTATCTTTCCCACTCACGTTTTTGCCTCCATCAGTTGTAATACATTTCAAGTTTTTCCAGCGAAGGTTCTTTTGATTAATGGCCATTTCAACTCCTTTAAAAATATCTGTACCAGTAGTTGTGCCATGAATACTATACATATCAAAGTTCTTCGTGCACTTCATAGCTTTTATCTACTCCTCGAATATAAATCAACACCTGAGCAGTATCTGACACATCCGTTGACTCATCCAAGGCCAAAGAAAACCACTCAAAATGTCCATTTTTGTCGAACAGTTGAGAGGATATATTTTCAGCGATGTTTTCTACCCTTCGAGCCACAGTGTTTGCTGACATACTGACAGTTTTTAATAAATTTACCTTTCAGGCACATTTCTTCGGCTACTGCAATTATGCATTCTTTGATCATTTCTCCATCGGTAAATGGTTTTCCACGTTTTGCAATTTCAAGAGCCACACGAAAGCTGGCACGAGTTGCAGCCTCTTGTTCAGTTTTGAGTTTTGTAAATGAAGATTGCTGCGATTTCAATCCGCGCTGCATAGCTTCAATTTTCTGTCCGCAAACTTCCTGTATATTTTGAGCAATTTTGAAAATGTTTTGTTTCATAATGACGTTTAATGTTATATTCTTTGAGAACGGCTATGCTTTCATTGCAAATCAAACATAGCGCCTTGTTACTGGACTCAATTACGAAATACTGAATGTTCCACTGATCTTTGAATTTTCTGCATTCACTATCAATTTTTCGCTTCTTTTCCATACTACTAATTCACACACAAAAGCAACAATTCAAATCAAAATACTGTTATAAAGATGTCTTAAACTTAAACACGCACAAACACGTTTTAAGGAGGTATGCAATATTTTATTTAACAACAGTGTCATAGGAACTGACTTGTGGTTGCGCCACTAGCCTTCTTATATATTCCAATTACTGCCATCTAGAAGTGAGTGGGAGACACCAGAACTTTCTCGAACCAACGAGATTATTCTGTACGTGCTATTAGCGCCATCTGTTAGCGATAGAAGGTACTACCTATTTCCGCTTGTGTCCACCAGATGTCGTGTCACGTTACTCCTCATGGCTCGTACTCTACGACTAATCTAGAAATTACAGATAATGACAGGAAAATTAATAATATGCAGTGTTGCCGTTTTGCGGACTTTAGTCCGATTTGCAGCCATTTTTAAACGTTGTGTACTTTTTCGGACTTTTTTTTTCATCAATGGACTATTTCACTTCTTACCACTAGCGATGGGCATATTCGGATGATTTTAATATTCGAATATTCGTATTCCGGAAGATCTTCATATTCGGAATATCATTCGACATATGAAACATTGACCGATCAACGTCAGTCGGTATTCGATATATTTTGCCGACCGCCAACCGTCGACTTATCCCCAAGTCGAAAGGTTTGCTTTCGAAATAACGAATTATTCCGGATAAACCCCCCCCCCCCCCCCCCCCCCCCCCCCCCCCCCCCCCCCCCAAAAAAAAAAAAAAAAAAAAAAAAAAAAAAAAAAAAAAAAAAAAAAAAAAAAAAAAAAAAAAAAAAAAAAAAAAAAAAAAAAAAAAAAAAAAAAAAGGTTCCATACTACTTACCACCGGCAACAATGATAATATAGTTTTGGCCCTCGGAACTTACTGGAGTAATCAGTATGGCCCTAAGGCTGGAAAGTTTGGAGACCCCTGGTTTAGACAAAAAATGAAGATTGCCCTGTAATCTACAAAAATGGTTCTTATATTTTTTTTTTCAAAAAATCGATAGTTTTCAAGATAACGGGATCCAAAAGTCCCCTCATTTCAGCTGCCGCTCTACCGCTAGAATGCCGCTATCTTTATGGATTCACTTATAATCGGGGGAAAAATTGTTCCATAACTCGGGCAATAATGTACATTTTTTAATCATTTAAAGTTCTTTGGAATTAAAAAACCCGTACCTATTATTGCATATGAGTTTGGGTCCATTCTGATTTTTCTAGAATATTGAAAAAAGCGGTCAAATTTTTTTTTCACAATATTTTAAGAGTATCTCATTAATTTATTAATATTTTTTAAGGCCTTAGCAAGTGTTCAATGATCCCAGAAAATTTCCTTCACAATCTTTCTTGCGTTTTGATAAAAAATTGTTTTGCTCCTCTGCATTTTTTAGTAAGAAACTACTGTGGTAGTAGTAGTCCATTTATCCAGTGTGGAATGTTATGAATTTTTCGATGGCCGTTTTTGCGAAAAATATTGGTGTTGCAAAAAAAAATGGTAACAATCATTTTTGTAGATTTGAAGGTGACCTTCATTTTTTGTCTAAACAAAAATTTTCTAATTCGCATATTTGGGCAGAAATTCGCGGGAAACTCATTTTTGGGACTTTGGGGGCCATCTTCAGCGGGTTCCCACGTCGGAATCGTAAGAAACTTTTTCTCGCTCGAAAGCATCGGCGAAGACCTAAGAATTGCGCCACAAATGAAATCTGTACAGATTTATTTACAGCGTTGGGTACTTTCAGGTCGTCAGTTACTGGACTATACAGAGCAAGGAGTACTGAGAAAAAAGGCATAGAATTCTCTCGTTACCTCATTTTTTTTCATGTATTGCACTTAGAAAAAAAGAGAAGAGATCCCACCAGAAACACTTTATGCAAAATAACAGCAAAGTTCCTATTTAAAAATATCGGCCTCTAAATTAGACCAAATTCTGTCCACAATTTTATTCCACTCTTTTTTTCTCGGCAAGTTTTTTTTTAACTGATCTGTCCGTATTAATAAAAAAACTGCAATTATACGCTGCATAAAGGCCGATTCCCATCTAAGCAGTATCAAGCAGCGCTTCGCAGCGCGACGCGACGCAGCGTTTTCCCACAAATTTGATAGATGTCGGATTTGTTGGGATGTCGTTAATAAGATATCTAAGGGCGGACATCATTGTTACAGTTTTTGCGACTTTTAGTGCTAGCTGATTCAAACGATTCGCTTGCCTAAACTTGTACATTCGCTTTTTTGCCTATAGTTCGACAAGGTCCTCAGCTGACACTGTTAAATTAGTGTCATTAGCGTAGAATGTACATTTAGCAGTACTTACAGAATACTGTCATTTATTTATATCAAAAAAATTTTAACACTTACTTTTATCTATATTTTAGAAACATTATCTCTAATATACAAAAATATTGGTTTAAAAATACTAAGACATCTTTGCACAATACTAAAAAGATCTCAATTCAATCTTCCAAATCCATGTTCAACTTTAGTAATAATAATAAAATCCCATGACAAAAAAAATGTTTAATCATTTATCTGTTAGTATTAAAAATATTAGTCCAATCAAATTAGACCAAAAAATAAGAGTGAAGGTACATAAATTTACATCAAGCTGAAAGTGAGTAAAATTGTTTAAAACATAATTAAAAATAAAATTTTAAAATTCTTCATCGTTCCGTGGAAAAAAATTGACTCGAGGTCAAAGGTCAAAAAATATGTTTTTTTGCGATTTTCCTCAAAACGGTAAGTTTTATCTTAAAAACTATTGTAGATCATAAAATTATCGATAAAAAAGGTATTTTTTTTTTCCTAAAAGCCACCGTTCTTGAGATATAACGGTTTAAAAAAGTTGTAAGCGTCATTGTATGCACACGTTTCCACGCCACCTCTGAGGTAGTGTTCTTACCTTTTTTTTAACGTGGTTTTCCCAGTAGGCCTCTTCCACAGTTTTATTGTAATTCTGTTTAACTGGAAACTATTGCATAATAACAGATATTTGCAACGGTTGGAATTAATAAAAGCGATGGAAATTAAATAACAGTAGAAAGACTTATTCGTCCGATTCATAATCTTCAATTACTTCTTCTTTTGGATCTTCTTCTTCTTTTGATCTCCTTCTTCTTCCTTATCCTGGGTTTGAGGTTAAGGTTAAAGATATCTAAACATAATATTTTTGAGCGTTTATCATACAGGGTGTTAAAAAAATTGCTATTATTGTGTCAGAGCTAGTCCGTCCCTGGCAAACTAAATACGCCAAATCTAATTTAATGGGCTCATTTTAAGAAGACTTATCTCGTTACCTTTATTAAAAAAATATTAAATTTCGCCCAGTATTTTAAAACTTATTAAAAAAAACGATTTCCAGGGCGTCCGTTATGTACCTGTATCTCCGTAGGGAAGGGTTGTAGGAAAAAAGTTTATGGGAACTTGTCATAATATTTTTGATTTTTTATTAGATTCCGAGAGATTGTCCACATATTCTGAGACAACCTGTATATTGGATGTGGGTCTCATGTCTCACTATTTAGATAAATATTTTGGAAATCCTGGAGCCTCCAATGCTCCTGGGTATAATTGCTACTTGGGTAATATTTCATTTAAGACATTACGGCATAAATAATGACAAAAACTTTAAGAATATTTTAGTTTTGTAATTAAAATTGAAATTACTTTAATTTTAATTATTATTTAATTTTCAGTAAAAAGTTTTAGATTAATTTTATCTTGAAAACGGTGGTAGACTTGCCACAGTAACCTAAATAAGTGTTTTGGTTGTTAGATGTTTCTTTGGGGCTTTTCTTTATTTTGTCTCAGGCGATCTGCGAGCTCATAACGGTTAATACTTTCTATGTACACACAGTTTTATACCCTGGAACCAGGACTCTTGGCGAGTACTTAACAAAGACTTTTTAACACAGAAATCCGCACACAAAAATAGAGCCGTTCGTTTTTTCAACGAGTAGCTCTATGGACCTGCATGCATCATTTACAGTCAATCTAAATAAGCCACGAGCTTCCTATTTTGTTAGCTCCTTCATCTCTAAATTGTTTTTACTGTTTTCTTGTCCTTTTAATCTCCGAATATGTAATCATAATAATAACATTCCTCTTGACTGAAGCCTTCGTGCACTGTCCCAAGATAAAAAATTAAAATGATTTGTAGGTAATAGATAGTGAAAAATGGGTAAAAACAGCAGAGACAAAAGGATTAAGCGTATTTGCAACTGGGAAGCGACAGGGAAGATATATGGTATGGGAACCATTTTTTATCTGTACTCAAAAGGAACCTTTATGGGATGAACGATTTAGTTGGGAAGGACAAGGAAACAAATTGGTGCAAGTAAGTTACATTTTTTTCAGTCTTGCCAATAAAAAGTTATTTCCAACGAATTTTTAGATAAAATAATAATAATAATAGTAATATTCTTTATTGTCTAACAGTAATCCATTTATAAGACAATTTTATACATATCAGTAATATAATAAAAAAAAGAAAAAAAAACAATTAATACACAAATAATAATAGTAAAAGTATTTGACAACTTAAAACTTATAAAATAAGACAAAGCAGTCCACAATAACCTACGTTTCAACATTTTTGTAAAATGAACCGATGACAGGTCGTAAGCATCAATGTCGTTACAGGTCTCATTAAAAAGGCGCATGGCTTGAAATAGTGGTGTTTTAATCAAAACATTAGTAGAAGGTGTAGTAAGTGAAATGTAGGAGATAGTCTGAAAGATCTAGAAGGAACATGGAACATTATCTGGGATAGTAATTCAGGACAGTCAATAAGGCATCTGCAGACTTTGAAAAGAAATTGGATTGATATGTATTTTCTACGATCGTTTAAAAAGGAAATCCGAAACCGTCTTAGGAGTTCACCCTGATCGACACCTCTAGGTCTAAAATGTCTACTGCTTTTAAATATCAGAAATTTAACAAATTTTCTTTGGACATTTTCTAATTGACTGATATACTTGTTGTAAATTGGATGCCAAATAATAGAACCATATTCAAGTATCGAGCGGACATAGCAGAAATACAAGGTTTTTAATGTTTGAATATTGTTAAAGTAACTTGAATTACGCATGATAAAACCCAGCATTCTCATTGCTTTACTGCATATCTGGTCTATGTGGTTTGCAAAAGATTAAAAGTAATACCCAGATACTTGAATGTCTCACAACGACCAATAACAGCATTATCCAACCTGTACGCGAAGGGAACAGGATTAACCCTACTTGTGTAGGTCATAACAAAACATTTTTTGATGTTTAGGGGTAAATTGTTGATATCACACCATGATTGAACTATTTCCAAATCACCCTGTAATGTGAGGCAATCAGACTGATCCCCAATAACTCTGAACAGCTTCAGATCATCCGCAAATAGCAATACGTTACTTGAGATATCACAACATATATCATTGATGCTCCACAGGTTACTACCCTGTGGAGCACCACTTGTGGCTTCAAAGTTATAAGATTTATGACCACGGATTTCGACATACTGCCTTCGATTACTCAAGTAAGATTTTCAGAATAATAGCAAATCAGCACTAAGGCCCATATCATCCAGTTTATGCAATAATATGGAATGGTCAAGGCGATCAAAGGCCTTTGAAAAATCGTTGTAGATTGCATCGACCTGCATACTCCCATCAATAGCCGCGCTCGTAAACTGAGCAAAACAAGACAGATTGCTCATGTGCTACGCCCGTCAAAGAATTCATGCGGTTCGGTGATATTATGCCATCAACCTGAGAAAAAATACATTCGTACAACGACATTTCAAAAACCTTGGCAAATGCGCACAAGATAGAGACTGGTCGATAGTTGACAATTTCATTGACATTACCCTTTTTAAAAACCGGAGTAATTTGCGCTTGCTTCCATATGTCAGGAGAGGTATTTGTGCGGAGTGCCAAGTTAAAAATAAAACATAACGGTTTTAATAAAGCAGAGGCACAGTCTTTTACAATAAAGCAAGGTATATTGTCAGAGCCACAAGTTGCTTTATTTTCTAATCTCTTTAATGCCCTTGAAACAACGTGATTCGATAGTTGGTTAAGAGTAAGGCTTGAGGAATAGGTACGTCTGCGTTTTGAATAAGACACGATTACTGGGCCTGCTGTAAACGCTGCCAAAGAAGTTTGCAAATGCATTCACCACATCATTAGGGTCAGAATAATGATTATCCCTATGAACAAGCACCTCAGGCAAGGAAGAGGAATTTTTCTTTGTGTTAATGAATGACCAGAATTTAGCAGGATCACCTGTGATGGTATTCTCAGCCCTCACAATGTAATTCCTGTATGCAGCATCAATTTTCGTCTTGATGGCAGCCCGTAATTCGTTTTATTGTGTGCGATAAAATGGCGAATTGGATTTTTTGAGTTTTTTTAAAAGTCTATGTTTTCGTTTTATGCATTTAATTATTTCCGATGTAAACCAAACAGGAAATGTTCGTTTACGTCTTACATATTTAGGTACACAAACCTCGATTATCCTATACAGTGTCTCATAGAATTGATTACATGATTCATTTACATCATTTGAGACATAGATATCAGACCAATCAATATATAATATCTTATCATAGAGTAGTGAAAAGTTTGCCTTTCTGAAATTATATTTTTGCTGTGCCAGATTGACAGGAAATGTACTTTCTTTACCGGAATTCAGAGAGAGGGAAATATTAAGGGACGGATGATGGTTATCCTCATCCACCAATGGTACTAGCTCCCTGTCCACCTTACAACTAATATTTGATAAGATCAAATCAAGAATTGTATTGTTGTTATTATAAACATTGTTATACTGATCTAGAGCAAATAACTGAGTAAAACGATTTAGTAGATCAACTCTCGGGCTACCAACATTTCCCAAATGGAAGTTAGGAATGTTGAAGTCTCCCAAGATTATAATATTACTGCCATATAAGTAGTAAACAGATTCAAGACATTTAAAAAAAGTTGAGAGTTCATCATTACTTGTATTTGGTGGTATGTAGACGACTAAAACATATAATGTCAAATAACTTATACTCAGTTTACAGCCTACTATATCTACCTTAGTGACATTGTTGCGAAGGACCTGAAGATCCATTAGAGTTGCTTTAAATTGTTTCTTCACAGCCAATGCAACACCTCCGCCCCTTGATACACTCATTCCCCCCAGATCCTTGTCACATCGGAAAACAGAGTATCGATCATCAAAAAGTTCGCAAGAGGAGATATTTTCCTGGATCCAACTCTCCGTAATAGCAACAATATCGTAATCACTTGCACACAGATTATAAAAACTGTCGGTTTTTGTATTAAGACCTCTAACATTCTGATAACGACACGTTACATCAAGAGTTGAGGATGTTAGTACACTGTTAGACAAAGTATTTAGTTTAAAGAATTGCCAATTTTAACAATCTTTGGGAACCCGCTCACATTCTTTATGGCTCAGATCAGTCTCCCCCTGTTGAAGCCTCGAGTTTAGGATAGTTCTCATTGCTTTATACTCATCAATTTGTTTAGGTGTTCTATCGAAACTAAGAGATATGTTTTTATATATGTCGATCTTTTTTAACTCCTTTGCATGCCGAATGATTGATTTAACCTCATTTGAGGACTGCAATACTACTTTCATAGGTCTAATTTTTGCTGGATTTTCGCGACCCACGCGAAATACTTTTATTTCCTGAATATTAGCATCAGGATAAGTTTTCAGCAAAATATCGCTGGCCATGACCATGTCTGCTTCCCTCCTTGAACGATTATCTGTAGCAGTAGACTCACGGGCGCCAAAAATCATAATGTTTCTCTTACGGTACTGTCTTTCAATGAATTCACGCATAGATTCACTAATTATCTCAGGAGCAGTTGTAATTGACCCCGATCTATTGTTACTAAGAAGTTGTTGTCGTATTTCGGCAATTTCAGTTTTCAAGTCGGCATTTATCTTGATTTGCTCCTCATACTTGGATAAAATAGTGGTGTATTGAGACTCCATTCTATTTAATTTCTCCATAATATCATTTAGAGAAATTTCAGTTTTGTTTTGGTCAGTGGTATTGACCTCCTGCTCCTGTGGGTTGCTGTTCACAGACTGACCAACAGAGAGACGTAAACAAACAAACCTTGTTTGGCATTAATATATTCAGGGGGCAAGGGGGGATAGTTCTTGTAAACACACTGCACCGGCAACATTGATTAAACACACTGACAAGCTACAGTTGCATTTTAATAGCATTTTTCTGTTTATTTTGGTATTTATAACGGTTACGAAATAAGATATAACGTTTAAAAACCCGAGACTCACGGTATCAAAATTTGGATTATTCGAAATTTTTATAAATTACCTTGGCTACTTTTTAATGTTTTTTGCATTACCTATTTTAGGCCTACACAATGTGCGTAATGGACTACGACTTTCACGTTTTGGACAACGCTTTTCTAATCCACAAACCAGGAGTAAAAAAGAAAAAAGTACAGATGCAGAAGTTCAGCAATGTAGTGGCAAAATCAAACAAACTTATGAAAGTTGTAGTTCAAGAAGTACAAGAATTATACGGCCATACTAAGGACTGTAGATGAAGTGTATGTAGACAAAGTTTACAAAATAAACATATATCAGTAATTGATAGTGATCAATGTGCCAGTGGGATAAAATGACCTGTTGTTATTGTGAACTATAGGCTAACGGTAGTGTTGACAGAGTGCTCCGCGTTTAAAAAGTATTTCGTGTTTGAACAGTTTTTAATTTATTTTATACTCTATGTCCTTTTATTTTTAAATTAAAATATCCTTAAAAATTACATACCTCTTATGAAACAAATAAACATATTAGGTAATGAATATAAAAGATGTATTTAAAAACATCAGTGACAACAAATTTTTAAGAAAGACGTTACCCCGTTACACATAACTAAATAACTGAAATTTTCGGAAATTTCCTTGGAGAGTGCCCGTCGGATTAAAATAGTTCGGGATTTGGATTCCTTATCCTTTTCCACTGCAACCCGCACAGGTATATTGTGGATCTTTCATATTCGTTCGCTGTTCAAGCCGGTCTTATTAATCAAACTTTACAGTCTCAAAACTGGCTCTTTAGTAAATCTTGCTGCTTTGGGTCTTTCCTTACCGAGCCTTGCAAACCGGGTCTAGCAGTGGCACAATAAGTGTTCTGCAGTTTTTCGTCTTCCTTACAGAACCTACACAGATTTTCTTCTGCCAGGCCCATTGTTTCCAGGTGCTTTTTAAGGTAGTAAGAATCTGCTACGATTGTTACTATCTTTCGGCTGTGGTTTAGGAGATCCAGTGTAAATTCAAACAAGTATTCCTTTATGAATTTTTTCATCTGTTGAACGGGGATCTCCACCAGTCCTGAGACTTCCTCATAATCCATGTTCTAATAAATGATCTAACTCGGCATGACGGAATCCCACAGAAGGGCTTGGGATCTGCCATTGTCCTGCTAAAGACCTCCTTCGCCAGTTTATCGGCTTTTTTATTGCCTAGGTGGCCCTCATGTCCTGGAACCCAGGCAATAGTAAGTTACCCAACTAACATTTTTCGGAGCCTAAAGTTTTATTAAACGGTAACCGATATTTATAAGAGGTTTATAAGGAACCTTAACTTTTATAATAGTCTTTATAGTTTTCTAACGGACGAGTGATGATCGCGTTGTTAAATTTACCAATGGACTTTGCAGTTTAGAATGTTTAACCAAACGTCATTGGCATTGTTATTCAATGATTTTAGTAGACAACCAATGTTGAAAATTTCTACATTTTGTTAAACGTTTTTAAACCGATTGTTAACTTTTAACAAATTTGCTAAGTTGACAACGGTTTGATGTTTAACAAAATGTCAGATTTTTGCCTATAAAATCATTGAATAACACTCGTCAAACTTTTGTTACAATCCGCTAACATTGTTAGAATTAACAAATATTTACGTCTAGAATAACTTGAGGAAAGTTTCTGACGTCAGTATACCTACTTAAAGTTATTACTTTGTAAAAGTATTACCCTATAACTTATTATAAAAGGTTTTATTTAATAAGGTTTATAGTCTTCAAAACTTAAATTTAAAACTTAATGGAGGTTTCAAGCTTATTCTATTTTATTAAGGTTCTTAGAATTTTTATGTTGTAAGGTTTAACAAAATTGGAGTGCAATTTTTTTTAAGATTCCACATAGTTGGTTTTTTGTTCAATTTTATGATTGTAAAACATGTCACAGCAGAGAAAAAAATTGAAAAAAAGTTAAATATACTAGCAGCTTTTATAGAAAGTGTGCTTAAACCCGCGAGAATATTTTGCGAAGCACACCATCAGGTGATAAATCACCCACAACTCAAAACACTGAAAATGAAATAGACCAAAACTTAGACTTTTCTCAAGAAAATATATTGCCAAATACTTATCATGCAATTGACACTTGACATTTGAGAACTAAGTAACTAATTACCAGCTCTCCCCGTTCCAGACACACGTTGTTGTCAACGTGAGCCTTCCCGAGCTTTGTAGGTGGAACTTCTGGATCGTCGGGCTCTGTAACCCCCAGAAATTCCGAACTTTTCCAAAACTTGAATTCTTAGCAAAAAAAATTATCGATGCAGGGCACAAACAATGGCGGTCCGACAACAGGTAGTATTTTCTGGTATCACGCATAACCGTTTTCTGTCAGTACTGCCCCTCCCTGCTGAGCGCGCAACCATCTTCCGCCATTAGGAAAATCCCTCGTGCGTGGGGCCCTCAGAAAGGAACAGGTATAGGAATCTTCGTTCACAGCGCCTAGCCCCAGAAGAAGGACTCATCGTTTGGCTTGAGTTTCTCCTTGATCCCTGATGGTAAAAGCTGTTGATACAGCACCTTCAGCCGCCTTCCCGGAAAAAACTATGTAGTTTTTTTTATCGCGAGCACTTCACTGATCGGAGGTCAAACAGGAACTCCAGGAACTGTAGCTTTTAATTGGTTTTCCGGTTACTTTTGGTTTTATACCGGTAAGGAAGGTTTCTATAAATACCTTTTTGGTATTTTATAAAACTATAAGTATCACAAAAGCACCTAAGGTTTTATTGCAAGGGTAATATTCCCATAAGACACTTAGGTAAGTTTTATAAAAGTTTGTAAGGTGTTTATTATTACTTAAAGGCTCATATAAAACTATAGGTATTTAAAAAGCGAAATGGCGAACTTGGCGTCCTCTTATATGGAGGCCATTTTTATGTTTGTGTTCGAATTGACATATATATTTAGAAAAAAAGAAGAATATTTTATTTTAAGCCATACTACTGAAGCTAAAAAAAGTATTTCTTCAAAAACATGAGGTTAAGAAATATTGGGCAGTTTATTTGCAAAAAACAAATTATTGGACATAATTTTAATTTTGAGGTTTTTACAAAAATAAATTTTTAGAGAGCCCTTTAGGGGGGCGCTTTTGTTTTAGGAAGAGTAAAATGTAAAATTACTCGATAAATCTTTTGTGCCAAGTAAAATTAAGTCCTCATAGAAAATTCTCAGAGTATTTAAGTTGTTATAACAATTATTTAATACGCCATTTTGATAATATCAAAGTAAAAATCCATTGCTGTCAACTTTGGAGTAGAAGCAGAATAATAATGACAAGGACTTGAAATAGAACATATTGTAAACAAACGATGTAGAAGGAGATGAAGCTAAAAGGGGGCTTTTTTATTTGGTGTTTATAGACACTGTAGGTCAGGAAGTTTATAATGGTTTTTATAAGGAATATTAGGGTTTTATAGCGGTTACGAAAATGTATTCCTTGCCGCTATAAAACTTGTTTATCGGTTTATAAAGGTAACGATAACCTCTTAGTTACAAATAAATGGAGAGTAACGGTTTTATATGGTACTAAAATTTAATCTCCGTTATCTTTATAAGATTCTCCATTTAAGTGCTATAGGGGTTTTATAAGAGTAACAAACACGTTTCGCGAACCACTGATAAGTTCTTAGGTTTTATAAAATAGGTAATCGAAACGTAACCGTTACAATTATAAAACAAAAAATGTTAGTTGGGTATACAGTACTGTAACCAGTTATACCAAAAATTTTAGTATCCTATTATTATCTTACCTAACCTAAATATATTATAACGACAAACGCACACGGCTGCGGTGGGTTTCCTATATCTATAACCAGGACAGAACCACAGCCATACTGCAATTTGACGTTACAAAAAGGCTTAGGCTAGCTTAGAATAAAAATTAACTCATTAATTAATCAATGAATACACTTTACAAAATTATACTTAGTTACACGAGACTTTACACATAGGCGAGTCTATTCTTGACTTTCACAGGACCTTAAACTATAACCTTGGGTTGGGGCGCCAAAAATCTGGTCTAGTTTAATGCCTCCACAACACAAACATGTTCACTGACGCGATAGACGTCTGCTTCTCTACTTTCATTAGCCCTGTTTAACTAAAAATATTGCTTCCTGAGAGCGGGCGCAAAGTAGTACTTTTCCGCACTAAGTGCGGAAGATTTAGATATATTTTAGTACTTGTTTGATGCAACATACGAAGCCGTTGCAAGTTTTAGTGTATTCCCTTCTGTCTAAGTTTCTTCGTAATTTTAAGTTTCAATATTTCAATTGAAACAAAAAAAAACAAATTTTTTAATCTCCCCGTAAAATAATAATAAGTGAATATACTTAATATGTCAAGCAACAATAAGGCATTTGTAGATTTTGACAAATAATGTCAGATTTTTTCTTTAAGCAAGAATACGTTTTATTTTTCTTGTTATGTGAGGCATGCGCGAAGTCATTTTTTCCGCACTTGACAGCTTGTCCGAACTCCGCTTCGCGTCGTTCGTTCAACGACAGTCGCGGAGAAAAAAAATTATCACTTTGCGCACTTGTTAGGAAAATAACTATTTCTGGCCTAAATGTGAGAAAAACATAATTTTGCAGTTCAAAAGGTATGACATAGGTCGACTCAAAAATATATATTTTAATCCATATTTTTAGGGCTACTAAAAATTAGGTCATAATATAAGAGAATTTTTTTTTAATACCGCCCCGTCATTATTTTTTTCAACTAAAGTTTGTCATGTCAAATATAAAACCAAACCAAAATACTCGCGTTTAGAGATACCCCGTGATCACGAGCTTCTTGAGAGTGTTGACACATGAAACTGCTTTATTATACAGAGACTCAGCGCGTTATTTAAAAAGTAGCCTTTATTTAAATATTGCAATTAATGTAAAAAAGCAAATCATGGGTCTTTTCTAATACGTCTCCGCATTTTTACGTCTGATATATAATTGGGGAAAATAAAAAGCCGGTTTGCTAACGAGAACTAACCATGACCGACTAGAACTTGGGGCTTTTGAATTTGTCTAAATTATCCCTACATAAAAGTTATTAACAAAATCTTTATAATTTTTGATATGGTAGAAGTTAAATTTTTTTTAAAGTGTAATTATATCTTCCCTGGGTTTTTTCTAATACGTTGTTAAAATTTTGTTTATAACTTCTACAAATAATTTAGACAAATTCAAAAGCCCTAAGTTCTAGTCGGTCATGGTTAGTTCTGGTTAGCAAAGCGGCTTTTTATTTTCCCCAATTATATTTCAGACCTAAAAATGCGGGGACGTATTAAAAAGAACCTAAATTATTACATTAAAATTATAATCCGACCGAAACTGGTTTTCCGGCCGAAACCAAAACCGAATATTCGGCCGTGGCTTCAGTTTCGGCCGAAACAGAAACTCACGTGGTCAAGTATAAAATTTCTTAAAATACTGAAATTTGGTGCATTTTACCCATTATTCTGCATTATTTAGGACATGAAATGGAAACATAGTATATTAATTTTGCTGTAATCATTTATTTTAATTTTATCTTTTAGGTACCTCTTGTATAAAAATATTAATTACTAAAATTTTGATACAGAGCTATCCGAACGGCGCACTTGCCGCGAGAAACGAAGTTAGGCGAGCGTGCACGACAACTTCCGAAATCAGTTTCGGTTTCGGCAAAAACCGAAACTGCCGCCGAAACTTGGCCGAAACGGAACTCTCGGTCGGACACTAATTAAAATGTAATTTTTTAGCCGAGTCCCTGCAGAATAAATCGTTTTATGTGTCAACACTGTCAAGAAGCTCGTGATCACGGGGTATCTCTATTATTATCTCATCATTAACCAAATTGTTAATTTATTACCTGATGTAAAGAAAAAACTGTACAGGAAACAAAGTGGTAAAAGTAACTGTTTATTCTTAAAATGCAATATTGTACAATTTTATACACAGAAAAAAATTGAGAAACAATAAATACTGTATTTAAATACCTAAATAATAATTAAATACACATTCTTCATAGACCTCTTAACTAAGCTAAATTTAATCAGTCACAATGCATATAAATTCTGTAATATACTAGAGTTGGAATTTTGCCCATTGGTAGTTACGTCATCCAGGTAAGAAAAAACGTATGGTGTAAATAGATAATTAGATATTTTTTTCAATCAATATTAGGTTAGAAAATTTACTATCGCGTTCAGAAACAAATAGTGTTATGTTTTTTTGTATACGTTCAGAAATTAACTCATGATGATTTATGGGCGCTTGCACCAACAATTTTAAGGAACCCTTAGCACAAGGTAATCCTTAAAATGGCCAAACATTGGACATTGGACATTCCTTAAAATTGTTGGTGCAACCGGCCATTAGCAGTATATCATAATTTTTACATATGTCTATACACTTTCAATCTCAAAAAATAAAAATAATCCTGTATTACTTATTTAACAAACTTAATAACAATTAAAAGTTCGAAACGGAATCGCACTTCAAATTGAAAATGTAATACAACAAGCAGTAAATGTACCAATGAGCTGACAGCATAGATAGAGAAAGCATTTCATTCATAAACACAATTAAGAACTGCGCTCAACATGTTTTGTTTATTACTGGCGATAGAATCGTACAAGCATAGTTTGTACTTACTGTGAAATGATAATCCAGGAATCATATCCGTCACTTTACATACTTGGCACTGCCTTACCATTTTAATTTATTAAAAGTTATTACACAAAACCAAAATTTATACCACAATTGTCACAAAAATAACCCGAGAAACATTCAGACTAAAACGCCATATTGAATGTGCCATCTATCGAGCAAAGCTGAAGGCCGAAGGTGGCCGACGTACGGAAGTACGCCTCTTCGAAAAATGCACTGTTGTCACGTTGCTTAGCGCCTTTATTAGTAGCTGTCCAAAAATAAAATAGTATTTTGACATCATTACTTTCCTGTGTAATACTTTATAGCAATAAATATAACAAATATTATTCACAGTTTAAAATACAATAGTAGAGCTTAATTTGATGTAATTTAAGTATAAGTTAAGTAAAATTTAATCATAATATATTATCAAGTAAATGAAACAGAAAGATAATTGGCAGCCACGCTTTATGACAAGTAGTATCTTAGTAACCATTTTCCCGGGTTTTGGTGGATTTTATTGTTTGATCAGAGGTTCATTCATCGCTAAAAAAACCTTAATGTACTTTTATATCCCCCTTATCCCAAATCGTGCTTTCTCCATTTAAACCCTAACAACTCATTGGAATTCCAAAACTGGGGTTACAAAAATTGTAAATAATAGAAAATGGTCAAAAATTTTTTAATTTTAGAAAAAATTCAAAAATTGACTTTAATTTATTTATTTATTTATAAAAAAAAATGAATATTTAAAATATTAAAATGAAAATCCAATAAAAAAATTAAAAATACAAAAAAAAAAATCAACATATTGCATTGCCAAGTTAATGTAATTGTAACGGTATGACTGAATACTTAAATGACGATCTAAAATAAGTTTGCACCCTTTTTGCGAGAAAAAAAGGAGACATTGTCTTCGTCGTCGTTGTTTTGTTGTCAATTACGGTAAATCAGAGGCATCCCCCTCGTATTCCTCTCAAGCCTCTTGTTTACCCTTTTTATGAATAACATATTTTTGCCATTGGTCTACAGAAATTTGTTTTTCCCTTTCTTTTTAGCCAGACCTTCGAACGTGTTTAAGTTGGGGAAATTATTAATCGTATTTTTATTTACATTCGCCTCCATTTCAACTGCATTAAACTCCGTTGGTGGATAAAAAATTTTGTCCCCAAAGGTTTTTTTTTATTTGTTTTTTTCCACCTGAAACCTATACTTTTGATTCATCTTCTTAAGAAGACGATGGAAAACTCAAAATATTTAAATTCTTCCCTAAACTTTTGTCTTATTATTGCCAATGTTAAATATTCTTTTCTGGCGCACATAGAATTAATTGTGTCTCGAATTATAATTTTCAAATATGTTGTAATTTTGGTTTTTGCGGTATTTTGCTTCAAAGACATACTGAAAGCATATTTCTGGTCTGATTTTATCCCATTCTTCGCTATATTTGCTATTGTTGTTGGGCTAAGTTTTGTTGCATCGGGGGGGTCGCTGTTTACATTCTCGGTTTGGTGGTTCGTCTCAGACTTTTCCTTTTTTTAGTTGAAAAACCAATATATTAAAATTATTAGCTGCGATTGTTCATTATACCATTATATTTTTGGGAAAACTTGCATATACTTTTTTTCTATTTTTGGTTATTTGGAAAATTTTTATATAGTCTATTCTAGGGTCCTCGGGGGTTGCAAATATATGGGGGAGAAGAGAAATTATGTGTTTTAATATTTTTTTTTTTGATTTTAAGTTTTAAAAACCATTACTCCATATAATGAAAAACCCCCCTTTATGACAAGAAACGTCAGCATGCAGTGTTGCCAAATGGGGTCTTTTTAAACGTCCCCCAAAATTTACGTCTGAAATATAATTTAAAAACCGCTTTAACAGGGAGAGACATCTGAAAAATACCACAATTTCAGCGCGGTTTTTTAATACGTCCCCGAATTTCAGACAAATTTAAAAGTTCTAATAGGGGTTGTTTGGGGTTTAAAACAGCTTTTTTTTTCCCTATTATTTTCCCCAATTATAATTCAGACGTGAAAATGGGGGGGTTTAAAAAACCCTCCTGCTTTAACTAACCAGAATTAACCATCGACCTTTTTTACAAAAAAAAACGCCCTCAATCGGTCATGGTTAGTTTTGGTTTTTTGTGGTTAGCATTTTAGATTTAAAATTTAAAGCCCCAAAATTCTAGTCGGTCATGTTAGTTCTGGTTAGCAAAGCAGCTTTTATTTTCCCCAAATTTTATTTCAGACGTGAAAATGCGCACGTATAAAGACCTCCCCTGCTTTAACTAACCCGGGAAATTACTGATCGCTTTAGACAAAATCAAACGCCCTTAGTCGGTCAATTTGTTTTGGTTAGCATTTCAAGGGAAATTCAAAGCCTAAGTTCTCGATCATGGTTTTGTTCTGGTTAGCAAAGCAGCTTTATTTTCCCCAAGTATATTTCAGACGTGAAAAAAGGGAGGTATTAAAAAGACCTCTGTTTAAAACCCAATGATACCGACACCCAGACAAAATTAAAAGCCCTTAGCGGTCATGGTTAGTTTTTGGTTAGTTTGGTTTTGCCTTTTTATTTTCCCAATTAAAGTTCAAACATAAAAGAAATATCAAAAAATTTTAAAAACAGCAGTGCCAAAATTAAAATCCGGCAACACTGTTGATACTTATTTTAAATTTGACAGTAGAAAGTAATCAATTAGATATTGTTTCTTTATATTTTTTTATTTACAAAAGTTGTTTTCAAAATTTTTCGTATTTTGTCAATGGTTTTTGTTTTTGTGTGTCATGTTATTTAATAATTATATGGTTTTCCCCCCGGCCCCCTCAAGGTCCCGTAAACGTTTAATTAATAAAAAAAAATAAACGCATTTTCTCTTTCTCCCATTTTTTTGCATCCTTGGGGACCCTAGTTGATTTTAAAAATTTGAAAATTAAAAATGGGAAAGAAAACCTTATTCCCAAGTGTTACCATATTTTTTCTTGGCATTTTTCTTTAAAATCTTTCGACGGGTTGACAAATTTTTTTATTAAAAAGTGCCCCGGGATCTACTAACCAAAAATAAAAAAAAATGAATAAACCCTTCAAACCCGCCATTTTTTTCAGGGTTTTTTTTTCACCGCCACAACAAATACACAAAATGACGTCACTACAAATGGGTATAATTTATACTATAATATATCCAGAAAATAGATATAAGGCATTGTTATTAAATGAAAAAAAAAACGTCTTTTTATAGATAAAAAAAATTAGTGGGCCGATTTCTTGAATGACATTTTAATAAATGTCATAATTTTGTAAACAATCAAAAAACACCCTTATTCACTTTTTTTTTGCTAGCTACTTTCATCTTCTGATATGTCACTATTTTCAAAAAGCATCATCTTGGTTCTCTTGGGGATCGACTTATACTCAGCATCATTTTCAGAGATGTGCCCTTCTTAGGACCACCTGGAAAACATTATTGGGGGGTTTTTTAGGGGTGCGCGGGATTTTTTTTATAGTTCAGTAAATAAAATTAAAAAAACCCCCACCTAAAGTCGGGGAAAGCGTTCATTTTTTTTTAATGTACAGGTATTAATTTTTTCACCTTTCGGACATTTTCTTTAGATAAAAAAATTTATAAAACCCTCAAGTGCCTGAAAATCAGTTTTTGGACGATTTGCCGAAATATGACACTTAGAGTTTTTGGAGTTTGGACAGGAATAAAAAAAAAAGGTTTAGTATTACAACAATGGCCCCAAAATGATTTTGCACCTAATTTTTTGAAAAAAAAAGAGGCTGCGAATTCGTTAAAAATATGCCTTTCTTATCAAATTCTGGACGGGAGTCTGGAAAAATACACTGATCTACATGTTTTAAACTGTAAAGAATTGTAGTTTTCGCCATCACTTTTCCTCCTATTCACGAAAAAAATAAACGTACCCCAAAAAGGAATGATCTTTCTCAACACTTTTGTTGTTGGAAACGTGATTTTCTGGTAAAAACCTTTGAGCCCTAATGAAAACGGGACTAAAACATCTACCACTTAATCACCATTTCATCCCCCCCGCCTGGACCCCATTCGGGTTTTGCACCAATCGCCTCCTGGTCTATTCTGTCACTCTTTTTTTCCATTCAGTTTCTTCTGTTTCCTTCCTTTTTTGTCTCTGGTTTTCTCCCTCCTGTCTCTCTATCTTCACCTGCATCCATTTCTTTCTTTCAGTACGATTATTTTCATTTTCCATATCCCTAATTAGACCATGGCGGGATGACACGAACCATTGGAAACCTACAACTCACATTTTGATAGGAAAGATAGTCCGGTTCCCAGTTCCCCAATATTTTTTCTTTTTCTTTCTTCTTGAATAAAAAGGGTGATCAAACCCACAATCCATTTCGAAATTTTTTTAAAATAAAGCCCGAAGCATTAGGGGAGGTTTCATGCAGGCTGTGATATATAAAGAACACCGCGTGGCGGTACGCGCACGATTTAGGGACTTATCATTTAATGGAAGCTCAGAAGGTTTTGGGTTTAAAAACAATTGTTCCAAAATATAAACGAGAGAAAAATATCATCAAAAAATTTCGATTTTTTATTGGGAGTTTCATTTTCAAAATTTTAAAAAAATTTGGAAAAAAAAAAACTTTTTTCAAAGGGGTGTAATCTATGTTTCGAGTGTTATTAAGCTGATAGTCCTTGATTATCTATTAATTTCATTAGGCTATTTTCCCCAAAGTCCAAATTTTCTGTCAGTGACTCATTTAATACCGCCCTTCAGAGCGCCCGAATAAAAAACTAACACTAGTAAATGATTTTAAGCCCGATTCTTTTCCGCTCAAATAACAGTGAACCGGCCAAAAGTTTATCGCCGTGTCATAATCGCAAGAATAACACCTCAGCGATCCCTAAAAAAAAGCACCATATTATTGAAACTTTATCAGGGAAAACTAAAAAAGGGAAACAATCCTGGGTTTTCAACAGGGCAAAAGTATCGACGGGGGTTTTTTTTGTTCGATGATTTTATTTTTGTTATTATTGATTATGGACAAATTTTGTAGGGTTTTAAAATTTATATACAGGTATTTTCCCAAATATTATAAATTTCTTATTTTAATTTTATAGATATTGTTTTGTTTTTAATTTTATAATAGGTATCCCTTAAGCATATAAATTATAAAGTTAGTGTTTTAGGGGCTTTTTCTTTTCTATGGGAAAATTAACTTTTCCAGCTTTCCGCCTACCAAAAGGGTTTCGTTAAAGACGAATAATGGTTAGAAATGTTTACCATGGGATTCGGGAACGAAATCCAGAACTAACTAACTGGGTGCTTTAGAGATATGTGCAACTAACAAAGTTTTTTGCGGTATTCAAAGTTTAAAGCAAAAAAACATTTAGTTTCGGATACTGGAAAATGATATTTTCGCTTTTTTTCACACTCTTTTCGATTGTTAAACATGAATCAAAAAACTTTTTTGGCGCCTCTTATAATTTAAAAATAATAATATTGAATTTTTTTATTCCATTTTTACATGTTCCTAATTTGTCATTTAAAAAAACAAAATTTAAAAACATACTATTTTAATATTAAAAAAAAATCACTAAAGAAAGGGAAAAAAACTTAATTTTCAAAAAGTGAAAAAAAACGTTTACGCCCGGGTCAACTCGGAAATTAAAAATGTGACCTGTTACCAGGTTGTTAGTTTTCTTTATGACATTTTTAAAGGTTCGAAACGCTTCGCTCAACGATTTGATAAAAAATATTCCCGATAGGGAAAATTCTTATGGAAAAAAAAAAAGACCGAAATGGTTTTTGGGATTCTACAAGCTGATGATCTAAAGGCTTTCGTTTTCCTTATGTGTTTATTTTTGATGAAGCAATGCGGGGAATATCGTTTAATAGAAATTGAAGATCGGTGGTGAATTTTGATCGGTGTAAGGGGGATTGTTATCGTTCTGCTTTTAAAATAATTTATGTTAAGAAAAAAAATTTTTTATTATAGCAATAAATCGGAGAAGGTAAAATTAAGTAAAAAATTTTTTTTTTTTGAAAAACGTTGAAAAATGGGCAAAAAACTCAAATTGTGTTCTATGACCTCAAAATAGGAGGTGTGAAAATTAAGAAAAAAAATACTTTTTTCATTAATCGGAATAATGCCAAATATTATAGGCTTGTTCAAATTTTTAAAGGGTTGATAAAAATAGAAAATATTTTTGCTTGTAAAAATATTTTCATTTTTGACAATAATCATTTATTTTCTAAAACCATGCCAGGAATTGTTTCCCCCCTAACACAACCCGGCCACTCTAAAAACGACAGGTTTGACAGAAATTTTAAAACGAAGTTAGAGCATTTTTGAAAACTCTGGTAATCCAAAAAAAACGCCCTAAGAAAAACACATTGTTTATAAAAATACACTAAATATATTTATTGAATTTTTCGAAATGTATTCAACACCTTTCAAAGCCCCAGTATCCAAAACGATTTGGTAAAATTACTCTTATAAAAAAATATGCAGATTGATAGGAGGGTTAAAATATCGAGCCAAAACTAATTTTGGCTCGAGTTTTCAATATTATAGAGAAACAAAAAACAAAGGAAACAGTGACAAGATATAGCTACAGGTTCCTTCTTTCATATGAACTTTGAATTATAAAATATGCATGTTTACGTAATTTACAAATTTGTCCGCCCGGTGTGTAAGTAGCTTAGAGCGCCTTTCGAGATGCGAGGCAGGTGCAAAGAATACGCGGCGGGTTAATGGCCGGTTATCTCAAGAACAATCAAATTTTTGACAAAAGTGATAGGAATCATTTTTGCAGCTAATGAACCGCTCTTCATTTTCGTCTAAACACGAATTGCGTAATTGTCATATTTCGGGAGATATCGGCCAAAATAGTTGAAATAACTGATTTCCGGGCTCTCAAAGGCCATTTTCAGGCCCTTGCAGACATTTTTCTATCTATGATTATTTTAAAGGTCAATGTACACATTGATACCTGCAAATTAAAATAAAAATTGTGACGGCCCAACCTGATCTTCAGGTCCACAACTTCGTTTACTGAACTACTGTTCAGTCAGAGATCTAAAACAAATAAATATTTCACGATTTTGCGCACTTTGTAATATTTTTACCTTTTAACATCTTTTAACTTTAAAGCAGTCTTCCACTGATTACACTTTGGGCTTGAACAGTACTGTCTTAGCTCTTCCAACGCCTTTGCTGTCTCTCTCACTCCTTGTTCATAGTATTCATCGTTTGATAATGGTCTTATTTTGGGTGGAAATTTTTTCTTCCTAGATAATTGAATTTAAATAAAATTAAACAGGGTCTAACAGAATAAGATGCTGATCCTTAAGGGTGTTAATCCTTAGGTGATTTTAAAAAGAAAAGATTAAATAAAGCTATGTCTTAAACCCCTTAACTTTTAAGCTACAGGGTGTTAAAACAAAGAATATAAACCTCAATAAGAAGCGACATTATTCGAAGTCCCAAAATTTTTAGGAGGGGCAAAGCTGTTTAACTGTCAACCCGCTGCCGGCAGCTTTTAGTCCGATATTAAATGTTTCGTTGAGTTTTATGTGCTGTTTCATTCGTTTCGTTCAGTTTTGTGGATATCTTTTAAAAAAAGCACTAAATGTGCATAGTAATTGTGATACTTGTGAAAATTATAGATCACAATGTGAATCTTTAGATGTTAATTCTTTGTTAATATATTATAAAGCTTACGACACTACAAAAAACATTCATGGAGCGTTGCAGCACCCTCCCGATTTGTTTATTAAATATGTTTATGATTTGGAACATGCTAAAAACTAAGTTCGAAGACATTTGTATAAAACAGGGAGTTTCACATAAACTCCTAAATGAAATGGAAAGAATAGAATTTACCCATCCATGAAATGATTTCCCAAAAATGTACATTATAAAATAATTTATTAGGCTTAAAATTATTTATACGATGAAATATACCAATCGTGATCTAAAGTACCAGTCAAAAGATAAGCAAAAGATAAGAAAACTAAAAATTCTATCACACATATAATCAATTTATAGTCACGGGTCACGGTAACAAGTCGATGTAACTTTCAGATTTTGTCATTTCAATAAACTGTTTGCCTACTTTTTCTTAAAAAGTCACTATTTTTCATCTCACCTTGAACATTCAAGCTCTAGCCTTGGCATTTAGCCTTTAAAAAACTAAAATTGTTTATTTTAGTGATGTTTCGAGCCACTTTGATTATCAAGTTCATCCACTCTATTCTTTTCAAAATATCTACTGAGATTTTTTTCCAAATCATAAACCTACTTTCAAATTTAATAAATTTAATGGGAAACCCTCTTTTTATTAAAGCATGCTGTACATTGTATATTAATATATTCTAAGAAACTAAGAAATTTTGTTGTTACCAATACAGGAAATGCTAAATTATATGTTTATGTATATAATAAAAAAAATACAGTACATTATAGTGTTTTTCTTCTTTTTAAAGGTAAAAATGAAAGGATATAAATTTATAGTAAAGGTCAGTATTAAGGTGAATAGGTACCGTTTTACAAAAAAAAACATCCCTCCACTGAATTTTTGACCCAAGAAACCCATGGAATCACATACCTTAAAACTTTTGTCTCTTTTTCTTTGAAATGGAAGATGGAGATGTATATCAAGAGTAATTAGCGGAAGCAAAAAACTGTATACTAATCGTTTTTTTCAAAATTGTTATACATCCAAATTAGTTAGACGTAAAATGGATTACAAAATTTAATTCTGCATAGGTACTCGAAAACCTCAAAAACCATATATAAACACTTACTGATTGTTCTCTTACAATTTTGAAATAAAGATTTCTTATAATTATTTTCCATCTGTTCACACAAAAATTACATAATATTAATTTTTTTAAGAAAAATTGCAACATTTAATCCCCTGTAAACATCGCTTTGCCCAAAACTAATTTTTCTTAAAAATAATCCAATCTTTTTTGAGAATAACCAACCCTATGTATTAGACTGCAAAAAAAAACTCCTTAAAAGGGACGATTTTTCAGGACTGCAATGTATAGTATAAATTCTTTTCCGTAAAACCGAATTTTTACCGTTGATATTTCTCTCAGTGTACCCCCAAGCTGTTTAAGTGTCATTCCGTCTACACGTGACGTCAGAAATTTCATTCCCATATAACCAATGATATTGGGAACTTTATGTCGCTTCTTATTGAGGTTTATATTCTTTGGTTAAAATCTTAAGAAAAAAATTGTTTCTTCATCATAACTTTAATAACTTCCTAGATATGTTTATGAAATTTAGCACACACCCTCTGAGTATCAATAGCTATTTTTTGATGTAGGAGATTTTTTTAATGTTTAACCAGTGGCGTCCGTACAGGAACGTAGACTAAATATTTTTTGAAAAATATTATATACGCCACTGCTTTTTTGTAAAATAAAAACTATTTTTATAATCCCCATTCATTTTAGGGCAAATTTGATTTCTTGACTTTTTTTCGTCTGACATGCGATTTTCGCGAAAAAATAAAAACAATTTTATGCATGGTCAATTTATTAGTAAAAAAATAAATTTAATTATTTCATAAACATATGTACATTATTTTAGCATTACATTATAAGAACTCTGATTCTAGAAGTCTAGCGGTACTTTAAGATTACATAGTTTATTAAAATTTCAGATTTTCAAATTTTCACATTCTATATTTTTGTAATACTTTACATACTCATGAAATGGGAATATTTGTCGTTTTTGGTAAATATCTTAATAACGGTCCAAAATTTTAATATATTTGTAATAAAGTAATGAATTTGTTTTTAAATTTCGCATTAGATAGTAAGATAATATACAGGGTGATTCATTTAAAAATCTTAACAAAAACGGTTTGAAAGTTGTCATCCTTAGAACCAAATTTCGGGACCCTGTATGAAATTTTAAAAAACTATTTATATTAAATAGTTTTTTAAATTAAATATTATAGCACCGCTAGACTTCTAGAATTAGAGTTTCTATAATGTAATGGTAATATAATGTACATAATATGTTTATGAAATAAATAAATTTAATTTTTTTAACTAATAAATTGATCATGCATAAAAATGTTTTTATTTTTTTCGCGAAAATCGCATGTCGGACGAAAAAAAGTCAAGAAATCAAATTTGCCGTAAGATGAATGGGGATTATAAAAAGTTTATATTTTAGGGGCAAGCAGTGGCGTACATAATATTTTTCAAAAATATTTAGTCTACGTTCCTGTACAGACGCCACTGGTTAAAGTTTAAAAAAATCTCTTACATCAAAAACTGGCTGTTGATACTCAGAGGGTGTGTGCTAAATTTCATAAACATATCTAGGAAGTTTTAAAGTTATGATGAATAGTTAAGGGATTTGGGACATAGCTTTATTTGAACTTTTCTTCTTAAAATCACCTAAGGATTAACACCCTTAAGAATCAGCATCTTATTCTGTAACACCCTGTATATACACTAAGTCCCGCTAATACGAAAATCCGCCCAATCCGAACAAGACCAGGCCAAATTTTTTAAAAAATTTATTTTATAAATTTAAGAACTAGAAAAGTAAAGAAAAACCCTTTTTCCAAGTAACGTCGTACGTTTATTAACAAAATCTTATACATAATTTATTTATGTATAAGATAAATAATAAAGTAATGTAAGTTGAAATAAGCAGCCAAGTACGCCATCTATCTAAAGGTGTAATTAGCGTCTGACTTTTAATATTTTACACATCCGACGCTAAATACGCATTAAAAAGACAATAATATGGTATTATGTAACAAAATTTCGCCTAGTTCGAATTAGCGGGACTCTAGTGTAGTTTTTAAATATTGCTCGCACTTATGGAGGGTAGAATAAGGAGAACCATCTGTGTGTATGAAAAAGTGTTCGTCAAAGCACAGAAAGTAAGGGTGGCGCTGCGGTAGCATAGGATACATTTTAAGGAAAAGGCCAAAAGTAATTAGAGTAAGATAGAGAAATAAACTATAAAATAAACAAAGACCGACACACTTCACTCAGTATATAACAGCTAACTTCATATTGTAGTTTTTCGTAGCCAGCGCTATTCTGGTAGGTTCAAGAAACTATTTTCAGCATACCGCTGGACATTTTTCTAAAGTCCCCTACCCTCCATACTCGCACTGTATATAAAGATTCTAAATAACTGTATTTAGGTTATGTTTACCAATATCTCTTTGGCGCCAAAACCCAAGTTTTCGGTAAGTGGGTTGCGAGTAACAAAAAAACAATCTGTCCCATGGCTGCCTCTTGAAAATGGCTGCTGAAAAAAATTGCGGTCAGGCCTGCTAGTTGAAGAGCCCACTTTATGAGGTTTATTGTACGTTGATTTTCCACAGGGCCCCATCTGTAACACACTAAGCATACACACACAACTTAACATAATTATTTGTTAGGACAATTAAAAAGGAACATGCACGGAGTAATTTTGAACATATATTCAAAAACCAAGTGGTACAATCTATCTATGTATATAAAAGTGAAAGGTCACTCATTCATTTATTCATTCATACTTTCATTCACTGACTAATGATGAAATCTCAAAAACTACTTGACCTATGAACATAAAATTTGGCATAAAGATAGATTATGAGTAGAAGATGTCACCTTAAACGGATAGAACATGACATACCACATTTCAAGTTTTTACACCCTCGGAAAGTGCTCGATAATTTTGATGAGTCAGTGAGTGAATCAGTCACTAGTAAAATAGGCGATTTTCAAAAGCAAATATCTCAGAAACCACTTGACATAACTTTTTTAATTTTTTATACATAATTAAAATATTTGTGACTTTACATACCAAATCTTATACTTTTATGTGGAACGATAACGAAGTTATGATAGGGAGGAAAACACGCTTAAATGTTTCGTGTAACTGCGCACTACCGTGCGCTAAGATTAAAAAATTGTTAATTTGTATCTTTATTATTGATCAGAATTTTCTATTTCATAAATACACTAAAACTTGTCTATAACGGCCACCATAAAATTAAGATTAATTGGCCTTTATCGAAGGTTGGCCAGTATTGCCAGGTAACAGTTGTTCAACCATTCGAGGCTACAAAATTTTCCAGTTATAAATAGCTTGCTGCCTCAAGTGCTTTTTGTTTATTTAACGGTCCAGATATTGGAACATTTTTACCTCTTGCTTTGCCGAATCAATTGTAGAAGACTTGATCTACTACCAATCCTCCCGACTTCGGGAATTTCCTCTTTTGTTCTAAATTAACACCTTCTTCAAACATTCGTTTTAGTTCAGCTTTATTCCTGATAATATTATTTATTTGGAATTTTCCCATCGCAAACTTTTCAGCCATTTTTTGCGAACCCAAAGCGTACATTTACTTTCCGCGATAACATTAATTTTTTCTCTAGTGACAAACCTTTTCGTTTTAGGGACATGATTAAACACTTTTCGATTCCGAACACGATACCTTTATTCTTATCGATTTAAGGCACAACTAAAAATATAATGTGAAGATAATCCCCCTATAGCCACTAATGCTATTAAAACCTGGCCATAAATATTATTGTTGGGTAGTTTCACCTTTAAAATTTGCAGAATACAATCATAAAATATTTAAATACAAATTAGGCCAAAGGAATTCCGGCCAATATTTACCTGAAATAGGTTATAAAAATTAAGATTTGTCTGGCCATGGCTGTTTTATAAGGGTGTCCATTATCTAAGGGTATTTATATAGGGAATTTCCTATAAATTAGATTTTTGTTAGCTTAAAAGTGGCCGATAACACAGGTGGCCGATATTTTTATTTGTTTGTGTTCAAAAACTACTTTTTTTGTTTCCTTCTTATTATTTATAGTAAAAATCGTCAAAATTTTGTATGATGACTCCAATCTAAGATTGGCGGATACAGTGGGTCTATTAGAGGGATTTAAAAAAAAATAAGTTTATCACACTATAATAGATGCAAGTAAAAAGTTTCAAGCGACCAGTACTTACAAATAAAACTGATAGTTCCTGTTACTACTGTATACCAAATGACATAGGATCTATAGGTGGACATTATTATTTTCATATTATCCCAGAGCATTTGCAGAAAGTAAATTACTATAGTCCATCCAGCTCCAATGACGCCATACATAAGCGTTTTCTAAAAAAAAGATGAAACTGTGCTCCAAAAATTTTAAATACATAGCAAAAATTACATATAGGCAAAGCCAAAGTGGGATTTTTTTTATCTTATAGCAGCTCGACACTAACCCGCGATGTTTCGCCGAGATTCGCATCAAATCTCTGCGCGAAGATTATGCTCTACATTAGTAATGTTCTCTGTTACATTCATTGTTTTTCGTTGGGCGCGCGTCTTAAAAACCGAAATAAAACGCCGCAAAGCGTGAACGCCAAGTCGCGAAACCATCCACACTAGCGTTGCAGGATTTTTGCGGGTTTTCGCGCCGCTAGTGTAGAACTGACTTTAAAAAATTATTAAGAGACACAGGTCAAATTGCATGTAAATGCAAAACTTGATTTTTTTACATTAAGTTTTGGATTTATTAGCATGAAAACATTCAAAAGTTACCAAATCCTAAGTATAAACTGTTATCTTAAATAAAACACTCTGTATAATTTAATTAAAATTAATGTACTGTGACTTAAATGCAGATTTTAAGAAAGCCACAAAACACTGAAGAAATAGAGATTTAACCTTTATCCCTGGCATACATAATACTATCACAAATTTTGGTGGAACTTATAAGCCTTGAAATAAAAAAGCACATGATAAAAAAGTCATTTATTTATTTGGAAGAGCTTAGTATAAAATAAATGTAAATGTAGTTCTATAATTTCTTAAAACTTTTCTAACCCCATTAAAAATATTCCCTTAACATTTTCTTTAAGAAATGGTAATGACCTGATTATTTAATTAAAGCAATGTCAATATTTGCTACATAACAATAGGATACCAAAAAAAAACCCTTTATTAAGATTTCCTAAAAGTGTGCAAACTATTTTAAATTTTTTCTGATATATTATACAGGGTGTCCAGAATTAATGGGACACAGAAACAGCAGATTCCTTAGGTCGAAATAATGCAATTTACTTTAACTTGCCTTGTTCCAAAGTTAATAATAATTAAGATACAGGGTGTCAAACTTTTAATTTTGTTTTCGTTTTTTCGTTATTATTCTTTAACTAAATGACGCAGCGGTACAAAATTAAGGATATGGGGTTGTGTGAGGTGAGAAATTCAAATTTGTCCATGCTTTGAATGTTGCTACTAGAGGGCACCAGCTACGGCCTACCCCACTTTTTTTAGATGGCATAACTTTTTTTTGTATATTGACCTCTTAATTAAAAAATAAGTTATATAAATCCCTCTGCATTAAAAATGTATACTTCATTTAAGTCTCTAGGAGCAAATGTTTTCGAGATAAACGCACTTTAAAGGACCCCGCCATTTTTCTATGGAAAATGGGTTTTGGCCAATTGTTTTCAAACTTTGCATAGTGATAGTTGCTAACACCCTGATCAAAAGTCTCCACGGGCACATAACCGCAAAACTCCTCCAACCCTCCCAAAATCACCCTCAAAGGTTACTGGGGACTTAGGGACATTTAGGGGTGATTTTGGGGGGTTTAGAGGGGTTTTCGGGTTTTGTGTCCTTAGAGACTTTTGATCAGCGTGTTAGAAACTATCACTATGCAAAGTTTAAAAACAATTGGCCCCAAATCCATTCCATCCATAAGAAAATTGCAGTGTATGTACTTTAAATTGCGTTTATCTCGAAAACAGTTGCTCCTGGAGACTTAAATGAGGTATACATTTTTAATGCAAAGGAATTTATAGTAACTTATTTTTTAATTAATAGGTTAATATACTAGGCTTAAAAAAAAGTTATGCTATCTAAAATAAGTGGGGTAGGCCATAGCGCTCTAGTAGCAACATCAAAAGCATGAACTAATTTAAAATTCTCGCCTCAAACAACCCCCAGTTCCCCAATTTTGTACCCCTATGTTATTTAGTTAAAGAATTATTACAAAAAATGAAAACAAAACTAAAAGTTTAACACCCTGTATCTTAGTTATTATCAACTTTGGAATAAGGCAAGTTTCAGTAAATTGCATTATTTCGACCTAAGGATTCTGCTGTTGCTCTGTGTCCCATTACCTCTAGGACACCCTGTATATTTATGACACTAGAAAATGCTTTTTTTTTGTGAATCTCTATAAAAAAAGTGAAGAAAAGAACTGTGTAACATAATCATTAAACATATCTTCTGATTTTTTACATCAACATTTTGAAATCCAGAATATTTTTTCTGGTAGCTGGATGCATTTATAACCTTCCAAATAACTACATTAACTTTAATAGATTGTTTGAATTAGAAATAAAATAACTACAGAATATAATATCTAAAAATAACTTACCCTAGGAAATATTTTGCTGATAAAATATATTAAAATCAAGAAAGATGCACAAATTCCAAAGGATATTCCACATACATAGTGAAAAATTGCATTTTGACTTAAGGTTGGTGCACTAAGAAATAACAGGATACCTATTACTAGCTTTAAAACCTTCCACAGGTCAATTCCTAAAACATAAGTAATATAAGACATATCCTAAAATAATTATCTACAATTCTAATATATTGCCAAAATACTTACGAATAACTTTTAAATGGACAGAATACCCATTTCTACTATCAATACCAATACAACTAGTGTTAAATGGGTTTAACTTTAAATTTTTTGATTTTGTGGAAAAGAAACTAACTGTCCAGCTATACCGTTTGTCAATATATTCCTGCTGGACCTGTTCAGGAGTTGGCCCATCAAACTGGTTGTAATCATCAGTAGGATGATTAATTTTTAACTAAAGATATATAAAGGTGTGTTATTAACAATATGCTTTGTGATAAATTAAGATTGTTACTTACAATAACGCTTTGCCAAACATGTATAATGTATTTAGGTTTTCCTTCATAACAAAAAATATGTAATTGTCTGTTACTGTATGGTCCAGGATTGTACTTATAAACTTCATCATGTTCTAAATACTTCACTAAAAACATTAACAAACCTTTAATAAACGTCAATATTTATTTTTCTTTTCTAATAGTATCCTAGAAGAACTAAATTATCCTAAAATACCATGAAACGAATTTTCCTCGCATTTCTTTAAGTGTCTCGAACAGAAAAAAACATATTTTCCTAGGCTGTACAAAAATATCTTGAACAACCCAATTAATAGGTAGAGTATTTTAAAAACTACTGCAACCTTAACGATATTTTTAACAAACTTTATAATTGATTTTGTTTGTCCAATAAGTACAAAAATATAAAAATAAACTTGATGCAATCTAACCTAAAAATTTAAATTTACCTTTACTATTAAGTACTTCGGCAGATTTTGTAAGTGGTACAAAATACGTTAATAAAATTACAAACATCAATTTCAGTAGCAAAATCATTTTTTAAATAAAAAACCCAATAACCGTTTCAAATTATTACATTTATTTTTCCGCCAAACCTTTGAAATCCCAAATCTCGTTTTACAAACAAAACCAAACTGCACAGCGTGCACACCAACTATCTTTTATTATTTTTATGTAAAAGACAAAGACACTTGCATATTTGGGAGCATTAAAGTGCGACGAGTTTATGTTAAATGTACCAATCCAAATTGTTGTTGCTAAAATATAACTGCCAATAGACTTTCAAACGTCATACTCTTCGAGCATATACTTGCTAGAGGCAGCCTTACCGCTCAGCCGTGCGAGAGAGAAAGAGTAGTAGAGTAGAAGTAGACCCTCTTTCTTACTCTACGTCCCTAATTAGTCGGCTGGGGGTATGCACCCCCTTCTGTGTGCTGATTGGTAAGCAGGGTACATACCTCTTCCACCGACTAATCATGCACGTGTAGCGAGAAAGAAAGGTCCTACTGCTATCCTTTTTTCTCTCTGGCACACTTGGCAAGGCTTTCTCTAGTAAGTATAGGCTCAAAAGTCATCAAAAGTTAAGACAGGGCTTTAAAAGCTACGATCTTCGAGCATACACTTATAGGGGTAGCCTTGCGCTTGGCCGTGCGAGAGAAAGAAGCAAGAATAGGTGTATAACCTTTCTCCTCGCTCCAAAGTACTAAATGGTCGGTGGAAGAAGTTATATTCCACGCTCTGCGTGCTGATCGGTGGGCGCAGTACATATCCCTTCCCGCCTACTAGTCAGACTCGAGAAGCGAGAGAGAAAGGTTATACCGCGATTCTTTTTCTCCCGCACGGCCGAGCTGCAAGGTTGCCCTTATAGGTGTATGCTCGAAGATTTTGAGCAAAAATATGGAATTATCCCTGGAATGTGCTTGCGTTCAGTTTCTGTTTGACCTCCTACCAGTGAATTGCACGCGATAAAAAACTACATATTTTTTTCTGGGAAGACGGTTGGAGGCGCCGTATCAACTGTTTTTCCCCTTGGCGATCAAGGAGAGAGTTATGCCGCCAAACGTTGAAGTTGTTCTTCTGACGCCAAGCGCTGAGAACAAAGATTTCTATACCTGTTACTTTCTGTTTTCGGGGGCCCACGAGGGATTTTCCTAATGACCGAATATGGTTGCGCGCTTAGCAGGAAGTGAGAGTACTAACAGAAAGCGGTTACAATACCAGTATCAGTTCTTGGTTGGACCGCCATTGTTTCTGCCTTGCGTCGGTAAGAAAAATATTTGAAAAGTCTGAGTTTCTGAAAAGTTTGGAATTTCTAGGGGTTACAGAGCCCGATTATCCAGAGGTTCCACTGACGAAGCCTGGGAAAGCTCACCTTGCTCGTAACGTGTGTCTGGAAAGGGAAGAGCTGGCAAATAATTTCTTAGAAGAAATCGAAGCCAAAAAACAAAGCAAGCAAACAAGCATGTGCTGGCATTAGACGCTAATACAAACATCGTCATAATTTGAGGTTATGTCATATTATTTATTTACTTTTTAATTTTACTTTAAAAATGTCCTAAAATAACATTCACAGTAAATGTAATACTAAAATGAGTGAATTTATAGTAATTCAAGGTGAGTTTCATTCAGTATATTCTTTTGAATATACTATCAAATATTTTTAGTGGGGCAGTGCGGAAATCAAATCGGCAGCGCTTTATGGCCTCGAATTCTAAAAGAATACAACGTGTCGCTTCATGAAAACAGTTCAAACAGTCAGAATAATTTGCTATCTACCAAAAATAATTCATTTACGTCGTTCCTTCATGTCCCAAATACGAAAAAAGCAAGAAATTGTGGTTCATTGTATGAACTGATAAACAATAAAGTAAGAGCTCGAGCAGTATGTATAGATATGGAAGACAGTGTCGTCGCTAGGTATAGGACTGGCCCATTGAAGGGCCTTTTTGACGAAAGGTGTATGGTGACAAATTACCCTGGATCTGGTAACAATTGGGCAGAAGGTGCTAACAGAAAACTATGAAATGCGCCCCTTAAAAATAAAAAATGAACATGTAAATTTTTAGGTTTTTGTGAACATGGCCCTCAATATCAAGAAAAAATCTTACAATCTTTGAGATACACTGTAGAAAGATGCGACAGTCTTCATGGATTTCTATGTTATTTTCTACTGGAGGAGGTACAGGTTCAGGTTTAGGTACCTATATTTTGAAGTTGCTGGCAGATTTTTATCCAAAAATTGAAAGGAAAGTACTTTTGTTCCATTTATAATTATTGTCTTGTAGACAGTTATAAAATAATGTCATATTAAACATTGTCTTATCACTCCACATGTAAATAAATATATATTTTTTGTAGGTTTGTTTCATGTATATATTCCACAGGTACTGAGGATGTTATAACATGTCCATATAACAATGCCCTGGCAACCAAACAAATGCTTGAAAATGCCACATGTGTTTTTCCAGTAGAAAATAGATGTCTTCTTGATATAGTCTCAAGAAAACACAGAAACAGTTTTAATAGTAAAAATATTGATTTTACCATGTTTAGACCTTTTGAAGATATGAATAGTGTTGTAGTAGAAATGCTATTACACTTGACAAGGTATAAGAATACATGAAAAAATTACTTGTGTTTTGATCTTAGAATTATATACAATTTTCGGAGCCATAAATGATTGTTTACTTTTAGTGGCTCAAGATTTCCTGGTAGCCTGAACTTTGACATGAATGAAATCAACACAAATATGGTGCCCTTTCCAAAAATGCACTTTTTATCAAGTGGTTTTAACCACTTAGCTGACCATAGTGTACGAAATGGAAAAATTACTAGGTACTTAATTATTTAATTTAAATACTATATAAGGGTGTTGTTTTATTTATCGATGGACTTGCACACTAATTACTGTTCCATCAAGGCTTTTTTAATTTTATCGATGAAAAAGCACTTAAGAAAGATTTTTTGTTATATTTAGTGAACAAGTCAGTTGCTATTATCCCAGGCTCATCAATGCCAACGTCTCTGAACCACAATGGATATTATAGATTTCTGTCAGTTGTGAAAATTTGAGGTTAAGATTTTTTGTTTTACATTGTATCCTGAAAGAAGCTGATTTAAAGAACTTGCAAATAATATAGTTATCAGACAATTCTCCAAATTTTTAAATTTTGAGGTTATAAAACACTCTAACTCAAGGAGTTTTTAAAATCAACGGTTTAGTGTACCCATCCGAAACACAGCGGTAAACTAGTGTGACGTCACGATAGATTTCAGCGCAAAATCATCTGATGAATTTAACAACATGTTTTATAACCTCTTGATGATTTTCTCAAAATTTCAAATTTTTAGCAAACAGTTTAAAGAAGAAACGTTTCAAGCATCATTAAACAGAACAAATCAGCTTATTAAAGTGGATCCATTAGGTAAGAAATTTTTCTTGCAAATTCAAGCATCAGTCTCCATTTATTTTACAATCTACAGAAAATAGAATTAAAAAAAAACTTGATTAGTTTACTTTAAACTGCTTTAAATTAAATAGTAACATGTAACTAACCATGATAAATACCTTTGTTTATACATATAAAGTCTGCATTAAGATTTTTTAAATACAAAATTCCTAGACGTTTATTTCACAGTGGATCAAGATATAAAAAATACATTGGGCGAAATTAAGAAATGTAGATGCTTTTTAGAATTTTTGATGTATTTATTTAGATACAGTTGGACAGGTAATTGCTTCACATGCTTTGTGCAGTTTTCCAGCAATATTTGCTGGTTTAACATTAACAACAAGTGTTTTTTCCCTATATTTGCTTTAAACTATTTATTGTTATGCTGTTCTATTATTATTTTTTTTTTTCATAACTAAAAAAACTATTAGAAAAGATTTCTTTTGGAATACTGGGTACTCAAATTATAATTCAGAGTAATAAAAAATATAAATTATCCTCATAAAAATTTTTAAAAAATTGTCTACCCTGAATTTTCTTTCACGCCTTGCCACTGAAAATTTTTTTAGAGAACCTGCGTAAAACTGGTGGCGCCTCTCTTGTTACTTTTGTAAGTTCATACGTAAAGACGAGCTGTTTATAAACATGCATTTCAATACTGACTCACAAATCATGTAATTTTTTATTAATTATTACTTTGTAATTTTCACAAAATTAATACATAAATATATTACAATTACTTATTAAAACAATAAATAATAATAGGAAAGTTATAATTAAGAAATTTTAAGTGAAAAAAAAACGTTAAAAACAAGCCGAGATCTGGTAATACCAGTTGTTGTGTTGTGTCATTATACTTACAGTAAAACTGAGTCAAATATAAAATTTCATTCGTTTCCATCAAAACCTCATTTAATAGAACGTCGACAAAAGTGGATAAAAGCAGTGAATCGTATTAAGTAAGTGTATATGCGTTAACAATAAATATATATTTTATCTTTTACCATACATTGACGACATAGTTCACCTCTCCAGTAGCGTAGTGGTCAGAGTTTCGACTCGCCACCCCGGCGATCCGGGTTCGATTCCCAGAGCCGGAGAGACACTTTTAGGTAGTAGTTATTTAAAATAACGTCTGTGGTGGAACTACCGCGTTGTCTAAAAGGTGCTGTGAAATGCAACATTTGCATGTTTCAGTGCTTGGACAACGTTGACTGAACAACTGGGAAGAAATGGGCTAAAACACCGGAAAACCCGGCACTCACGGTACCTTGGTACTTAGGTTTATATATGTATATATAAAGTGTAGGATATACATATAAAACCCTTTTAAAGGGGGCTGTCATAAAGATAAAAAAAAAACCCTATGTTGTGTATTTTTAACACCAAAACCAAGGACACAAGAATACAAATTACTTATTTAAATATGTATATATAAAGTGTGTATACATATATAATAATCCTTGTTAATGTCATAAGTTAAAACCATATTTTGTTATTTGTAAATACAAAAACCATTTTAATAATACAAAATATTTTTAATAAAATTTCTTACTTTATACAATAACTTAAATATTTTTACATTATTTTGACAAATACATATTTAATAAATATTTTAGGTAATAATTGATAAAAAAATTCTAACGGTATTATAAAATTAAGATTTAATAAAGACATACATTTTCTGATATAATTGTATCAACTTTATTTTACCAATTTTTAATTTGCTAAATAAATTTTTTTGATGACATAAGTAAAATTCGTGAATTTAGTTACAAATTCTGAACGATATTTAAAAAAAACTTTTTTAATCATACTTCGCTGATAATAATTTTATACTTGTAAATACCATATTCATAAGTTTGCGGTAAATATTTAACATAAAAATCACATTCAATAATTTAGTACAATACATAAATTCTTCACATTTTAGTGGTTTCATGAATAAATTTACTTTATCAATACATAATCGCATTTATTTTTTAAAACCCTTTTTGTAATCGAATTGACATTTTTTAAAATTTTTTAATTACATAGACATATAAAATTAATTTCTTCACATATAAATCTAATTTTCCACCAAGTACTAGTGCATAATTTCCAAGGTCACGCAGGTTCTCTGTACACATATTAAAAATCCAGTCAATATATTTTGATAAAATAAATTCTCAATTTTATAACTTTTAAATTTTTAAGGTCCAAAATCTTTCTGTTAGCCTGCACTCTAATAGGACGTGGCGACTACACATTGACAGACCTACAGTCATATACAGAGAAGCTACAAAATAAGGCAAAGTTTACAGCGTGGTCTAAAAAATCCATAAAAGTTGGGTTATGCAATGTACCACCTTATAACCAAAAGATCGGATTATTTTCACTGTCTAATACTACTGGAATGTATGATTTATTTAAGCACATTTATAGCCAGTATAATAGACTCCTGAGAAAAGAGGTTAGTATCATAATGGCCTTTCTAAAAATTCAACTTTTTTTTAAAGATCTCATTGTCACAAGAAACTTTATACAATGGGACCGCTTCGGTCCTGGTCCCGCGGTATAGAGATTGGGAGTTTTCGTTTCAGGTGATTCAATTTTTGTTTGATACTTTTTAAAATAGAGCACATCTATTAAAAATTATAGGAATGTTTTTTTTTATATACATAACTTTTAGGCTCATATGCATCACTATACAAAAATAGATAATTTTGATGAAGATTTTTTTTCTGAGTGTAGTGAATCACTGCAAAATATTATGGAGAAATATAAAGAATTAGAAAATATGGTTCAGTAAAAATCCCAAGACTGACACCATTAAAAGTAAGATAAGGTTTGTGATATTAGTAATAGATTATATTTTGTTTTATTTTGATTATATTAACATGTAGCTTATTTTTTGTAAATAAAAGAAAATATTAAAAAAAAATTTTTTTTTTTATTCCAGTTTTGTAGGATTAAGACTGTTTAATCTTTTAATTTTTAAACTTAATGCTTTCTCTGACACTTGCACTTTAAAATTATCCTCTCTTCAAAAATTTCCATCATTTTTCCGGAGATTAAATAACAGTATTTTTACAGATGTTGACAAATCAAAAATAGTGAGGATAAACAACCCTATATATAATAAAGCTTTACTGCTGCTAAAAGCAGCGATGAAAGATGCTATAAACGAAATCATCGTGCTACGTTGCCAAAATTATTTTTTTCTGAAAAGTATATTACAATTAGCTTTTTTGGTTCTACCGTTTTAAAACCCGAGTTCAATGTAAAAGAAACACATACTGACAGTTCAAGAGCGGTTCTACAAGGTAAAAAGAATACACAATGGGTAAATTTAGTCGTATCAAATAAGGTAATCCTATTAGTTTGACACTTTGATAACCAGCTGTAAAGCAAATAAGCACGGCTGAATCTACCGAATAAAAAAACAAAATAAAAGGCTTAATATTTTAATTTATTTACAGAAAAAGCAAGAAACACTATGTACAATATTCAAATGTGTATAATCTTACTTTAATTTTTAACACATCACTTAAAATCTATCCAAAGTATATTTAAATATATCTACCGAAAAACCCCGGTAATATAGTACATCACAGTCAAAATCACCCAGAAAACAGTGGGCAACACAACAAAAATAAAATAACTGGACGGACTTGCTACTAACTGTCATCTGTCATCTAAAGTTTCATCATCTGAAACTGGTTCTTGCAGATTTTTTGTTTCATCAGTCTTGTTTTTTGCAGTTTTATTTGTTTTACCGTTAGAGAGATTATGTGCGTCTGCGCCGACTGAATCTGGCCTCGTGTCTTTCTCGTCGTCCTTAAAAGGAATGTGTTAGGACGGCAGTGACAAAGAAAGTTAACAAACTTAATGATAAAAACATTGGTTGCATATTGTTAAAAAAAGACAAACAAAATACTAAAATGACAAAAAAAAACATAATAAAATAAAACAAAATGACCCTCAGCACATACTTACGCTATCTTCACTTTGCTTGTAGATCTTGTAACTGACCAAAAAGTCTCTGCACAATTTATACATTGGATAGTAATTAAAAAAAAGCATTGCGACCAGTGAAATTATCTTGAACCAATGGGTAAGTCGCACCAGGATGTACATTTGATAAAATATTATCAAGACTTGAGTTCCGAGAACGCATCCTAGGATCTGGGATGGTCTAATAAACAGTTTCTAAAACAATAGAAGTCAATGTTTTGGTTTAACCAGCATAAAAGAATTTATTTTACGACAATATTAAAATTTTTATGTGAAACATTTTTTTGGGACTAGTTAAAGAAAAATGTAATAGTAACTTGTGATGCTGCCGTAAGTTTATCGAGATTTCTCGTCGAGAGTTTTGACGCAAAAGAGCAAAAAAACAAAATTCAAAATCGCATATCTTAGAAACCACTTGATATAACTTTCTTAGATTTATAATTGCGACGTTTCTATAATGTATTCTAAATCATCATCAACATAACTTTTCTTATGGACACCATATTTGATTTTTACATTTTTAAAATAACCATAAAACCCCTTTCTATTAATGTATAACAAGTTCGTACTACTTAAGAAAAAACTATTAAATTCCACAAAAGTCGATTTTATTCTAGTAGGCTTTGGAGCGTGATGGTAATAATATTATTTTTTGTAATATATAATAAAAATTTTTAATACAGTAAATACATAATATCCAAAAGGATATTAATAATCTCTGACTAAAAACAGACGCAAGTCATTTAGTTTACGAATTTCTTCGAAGACTTCCGGCAAACAAATGGTTGTGTACCACTTAAAATTGATAGTTCTACGTTGCTTAAGCGGAACAGTGGCCACATGACCCATTCGGCCGAAGAAACAGGCGACCATTTGCTTCGCTGTGCTTCTTTCACGTCTTTTGAAGCACCACGGTTGAACTTATTAATCGTTTCCTTACACCACTTGACGCGAGCCTTTTTTTGAGCGATTGATAAATTATGAGGTATCCAAGATAACAATTTTTTACAGCTAAGTGTTCATGCAAAATCGAATGTATTGAAGTGGAACTAACGTGCAAGGATGCCTCTATCTCACAATATGTCACATGACGATCTTGCATTATCAGTTCACGCACTGCATCGATGTTTTGTGGCACAACAACCGATTTTGGATGACCTTCACGGAATTTGTCGGCGACGGAACTACGAGAACGATTGAATTCACCATACCAGCGATATACTGTGGTTTTTGATGGTGCTTTATCGCCATACAAAGAATTGAGTTCATCGACACCTTCTTGTTGAAATAATCCACGTCGAAAGTTGTGAAAAATAATCCAACAAAAACCATCTCTTGAAATTTCCATTTTTTGTCAAATTAATTTTCTAGATTCGCTGTAAAAAAAAAATAGCACTTGTACATCAAAACGTTGTGAGTACTTTTATGCTAAAAAATGTCAAACTTTTTTATGGTGTTGCCAGATTTTAGCTATTGACATTAGTCCATTTAACCGTTTTCCATCTTTTATTGTTTCTGAGTTCCCAAGATATGGATCACATTGTTTCTGAGTTCCCAAGATATGGATCACCAAAATGGTGCACATTGTATATGCTCATAATTTTGTTTCTGCATCAAAATCCTAGTCGAAAGATCTTGAGAGAAACAAAAGGAGATAGGTGACGAGCATATCTCGTCTCTCGGCGGCATCACTGATAGTACCTTTTTCATTACTAAATAACAAAATGTATCTAAAGTAAACTTTTTTTTATTACTTACATAACATCTGCTTAGGGTTGTATCTCCTGGTCTTATAGAGTTGCAATCCCCCATAGCTTTCCAAATTGACTTATCATGCTTTACCAAAACTCCACCTGGCCAGAGCAAATCTTCTCTCCAATCATTCGTAACTAAAAAAAATAAATTTATACATAAATGACCCTTGCCACATTGAAACACAGATTCTCGTCAGATCAGCGAAGTTATGCAACTGCAGGTGTGGTTAGTTCATGTTCCATTCTGCAGAACATGATATTTATTGTAAAGTCCAATAACTAGAATATTTACAAATGTAAAAAAATATTGTGATAGATTAAAGATATCTTTAAGAATGTTACTCAAAATACATTTAGAATCTTGGCCAAAAGGGCAATATTACATTAAATTAGTTATTGTTTAGGCTAGATATAGTTTTTATGATTTCTGCAAAAAAACCTAAAATGTATTTTTAGGTTAATAAGTAAATAAAAAGATAACGACCATAGGAGCACTACTGTGTTGAATAAAAAGTTGCCGTAAACTGTAATACTTGAAATCTGCATGTTTTGATACTTTAATACCTTTGACAGAACTGGGAAAAAAAGGTTTAAACATCTAAAACCCAGCAACCATGGTACTTAGCCCTTAGGCTTCACACAAGCCTAACATTTAGTTATTAACAAAGCTGGAAAGAATTACAAAGTATTGAATTTGCCACAAATACTATTAAAAAATAATAATAAGTTACCTAAGAGTGCAGTTTTTCCATTATCCACTCTTTCCCAAGTTCCCGAATGTAAAGCAGCTCTATGCATTATGTCACAAATCCGCAGAGGAAATAAGTGGGTTATAGAAATAACAGCTGAACAGGTAAAAATAAAAAACCCATGCTGTGCGCACCATAATTTTTCATAAATCAGTTCTGTCTAAAACATAAAAATTAAATATATATGTAGGTAAATGCCATATTTGGCATCGGCTACTAAACACCCATGCATTTTGGTGTGTGACAAAAATAGATTTACCTGGGCAAAAGCACAAGGGATCCACCCACCATAGTAAGCATTTAAAACTGATGTAAAAACAATTTGCCTGCATCTATCAAGTAAATTATTCTTCAAGTGTTCACATTCCTTTCTAATGTCATTTGGGTTGGAGCTACAAGCATGTATTGCAGGAATACCATTTGAACACCATGTTACAGCTTCGAAAAAAGGGCGAATTTGGAATCCAAAAAGTGCAAAATACACTGATATACTAAAAAAATTAAACTTACAAATGTACTTATATGGTGTAGCCAAGAAATAATTTTTTACTTACGGATAGCTCATATACAGAATATACATTTTCCCAAGGCTTCCAACCACAATGGTTGCTAGTGTTCCAATGATTACAGCATAAAAGAATGATAAAATTCCCCTAAAACAAATAAAATTTAAGAAGTCACTCAGGAAAAATAAGTGGTAAAATTTTACCTTGATAAAAAGCTTAAATCTTCTTGACTCTTGTTAGAATACAACCTTGATATCAGCTGGCAACCGGCATGATAATAAAGCCTTCTCACAAATATAATAACAATAAAAATTACCAAGTTCGGATCAATAAGATAAAAATTCTAAAACCAAAATTTTCAGTCATTAAATATTTATAGAACATAAAAATTAATTGAATAAGGTCTAAAATTTTTCTTACCATAGTATTTTGAGTAAAACTATTGGGTAACCACCACACAGATCGATACATATGTAAAAATTGCAAACCAGCAGCAATAATTGCAAATAGGGCCATTAAAAAGTCAAAGAAAATATCACTGTCCATTGGGGTATTGGGAAATGGAAAATGCTTCGGTAATATGGGGGGCTCTATGGTTGGGATTATTGGAGCCCCTTTTGTAGCCTGATTTGCAGGTTCATTATGAACATTTGCATTTCCGCGACCTGCGCGGGAGAGCCTTCGGGGCCCAGGGGGCATTTTATGCGCCTGTTTGCGAATTTTTATAGTTTTAAATTGACTGGTTTTTAAAAAGTTAAAGTAATTAGGTGGATATAGTTACAAAACAATAAAGGATTAACTGGCAAAACAGTCTTTAAACCGCTAAATCACAATTTATCAATTAATATTTCACAATCGAAACTTTATAAATTGAAAAATGTCTGACGTACTATCCTACTGGCTTTGAGAGACAGCAGATTTGTAAAAGTATAGAGAATAAACTAAATTGTTTACTCTTTGATATATAAACAAAGTGTAAAAAATAATATAAGGTTAAGTTCCATCAAGTCTTAATCTTAATATTGTTCATCTGGCAGTTGTCTTGCAGCAACGCGATAAACAGAGCAGTATCCAGTAATATTGTTTATTTGGCACTGCTACTCGCCAGCTCTCCGCTTTCCAGGGCTTTGGAGGTGAAAAATTTGGAAGTCGGGCCAAACCCCCCAGAACAGTTCCTATTTGACCTCCGATCAGTGAATTGCTCGCGAAAAAAAAACTACATAGTTTTTCCGGAAGGCCTGAAGGGCTTTTCCGGACCATCGGGGATCAAAAAAACCCAAACGATGGGCCCTTTTTTTGGGGTAAGGCTGGGCGTGATTCCTATCTGTTTCTTTCTGGGGCCCCCACGAAAAATTTCTAATGGGGAAGATGGTTCGCGCTCACAGGAAGGAGGTATGAAAAAAGGTTATGGCAAAAAAGTCTTCCGGACTCCATTTTCTTTTTTCATCAAAATTTAAAAGAAAAATTTTAGAAATTTTGAAAAAATTTAAAGTTTTGAAAAGTTGGAATTTTTTGGGGTTAAAGGTTAAGTTCCACGTAACAAAAGCTCGGGAAAAGCCACGGAAAAACAAGGTTCGGAAAGGGAGACTGGTTCCGTTTCCGGCGGAGGAAAAGGAAGCCCCGAAGCCCCCAGAAGGGAAGAGACAGTCTTAACGCTTTAACGTGCTGATTGGTCGGTGAGAGGGTATGCACCCCGTTCTGTATGTTGATTTGTCAGCCCTTCCCCGTCGACCATCAGCACGTTTAAGTGAAAGGTTATACACCTATTCTTTTTTCTCTCCGCACGGCCAAGCGGCAAGGCTTGCATGGGTATCTGCTCGACGATAATGATATATAGCCACTTTTCTCTAAAACCTTTCGAGCAATGCCGGCTAGAGGAAGCCTTGCCCCTTGGCTGTGCGAGAGAAAAAGAAGAATAGATGTATTACCTGTCTCTCTCGCTCCAACGTGCTAATTGATAGCGGGGAGGGGACCCTTTAGCACGCAGAATGGGGTATATACCCCTCTCCGCCGACCAATCAGTGCGAGAAGCGAGAATGCAAGATTGTTAACTAATAGCGCCTTCTCTCTCGTACGGCCAAGCGGCAAGTCTACCTCTATGCTCGCAGGATTTACCAGCTGATATTGTTAAAAATACTTTTTAATAAAAATTATGTCAGAAATTTTTTTCTCCCAAAACTGTTCCTAACCACTAACTGCTGTTATTGCGCCATTCGTGGTGTAACTAAAAAAGTAACCGTAGAAGAAAAATTAAGTGTTGAACTTGACAGTTTTAAAGGATAAAACTTTCGAGCATATACCTTCTAGAGGCAGCCTTGGTGCTGTAAAGTGTACAATCTTTCTCTCTCGCTCTGCGTATTAATTGATTTTTTTCTATAAAACTGTATACATTTAGGTAAAAAAAAACAAAAAAACAAGTTTAAGTTAGTCTAAAACAAAGAGTATATTTTTTTTTAAAGAGGAGATTGTATTTACAAAGAGACATTTGCAAATATTTACATTGTGGGAATTTTAAAACATGAAAAACATGCTTTTCTTATTTCGTTGGTCTAACCCTAAAATCGAATATTTATTCGACAGTGTATGTACATGGTTAGAACTTAAAAAAAATTAAAGATATAACTTCCAAATGCCTTAACCAATAAAGGTAATAATGTAATTCCAACATAATATCATTAATTAGAATCACTATCACTTGAACCATAATCACCAACTAATGAGGTTCTATCAGGTTTTTTTAAATCATGTGTCTCTTCATCACTATATCTTTTTCTTTTTTCACCTACAAGATTATCACTGTCCTTTTTTTGTATTCTGCAGCTGTTAGTTAAAATATTTTTAGTTTTTTCTAACTGGTTGTCATTATTTGGTATTCTACTTTCTGCTACATTAATATTTTGGCTTACAGTATTTTTATTTTTTAAATCTTGTGAACAACTGACAAAACTTTCCAAGTTCAATATATCATTTGATTTGGATTTATCTAATACCATATTGGACAGTTCATCTGTTGAACTTGTCTTTTCATTGCTTTTTTCTTTAAACTCTTCTATTTTTTTCTTTTTAATTATACCCAAATTTAATTTTTCAGTCTTTAAAAGTCTAACAGCTGTTGCTTCTTTTCTTCTATTAAAATTACTCGTTGGCAAAGAACTCTGAGTGATGATACCCTTTCTTTTTTCATCTAGATTTTCCTCAACACTTCTCGCTGGTTTCATTGATAATAATAATGCAGTTTTTTTGTCTTCTAATCTCTCCTCTAAGAGAGGTATGTCAAGGCTGGACTTTTTGAGTAAAGCTCCATCTTTGGCTAAACGATTTTTGATTTCACAATTTTGTTTCTAAAATGAAAACATAAAGTACTGTTGAAAAATATTCTACACAGTGATTCACCATATTTTGACTAATAAAACCCATCTTTCCATTAACTTTAAAAGAAAGTTTCAATATTTCACCAAATCTTTAGAAAATCTCAAATAAAAATATACTGAAACACAAGAGGTCAGTGATTTACTTTTTCTATTGGGGCACCCTATATAGTATTGACTTTTTAAATGTACCATAAAACTCTAAGCACTGACATACTGACAATCAACCCACACTTACTAAAAGTTAAAAGGGTACTTACTCTAAACTCTGCTCGCAACTTTTGGTTTGCTGTATAACTATCAGACCAGTTGTCTTCATTCCTGTTAAAAAGTTGAATCAATCTTGGTTTTGCCATTTCCATAGAATTTTTATCCCCAGTTCCATGTTCCAATTTAAACATCTGATCATCAAAAAGTCGTTTCTGTGTTTCTTTCAGCTCTGGAACAACTTGACCATTTTGAGTGGGGTCCCAACGATTCTCTTGTCTACGAGCACCTGACATGATGATATAGTCCAAATTCTAAAATATAATATAATTCATATCAAACAGGAAAAGAATGTTTAATGTATTAAATTAAAATATGTCTGGTCTAGTAGAAACAAACAGCAAATGTACTTACTCCTGGATCAGCCCTAATAACAATGTGGTTATCACACAAGTGGCATTTCATCTTGAACTCGTAAACAGGAGTTGTATAATACATTCCTACTTTTGTCTTTTCTGCGTTATATCTGACACCCATTCCAATATGATTCTTGCATCCATCACACCATATATTGTAGGGCATTTCAAAACGAATGATAATTATTCCCTTGTCTATCTTCCTGGCTCTTTCTCGGAGGGCATGAGTCCCCAAAAATTTGTTCAGACCCCCGACTTTTGGGTCATAGTCTGGGGGGTAGTATTTATTTGTGCCTTTACGTTCACCCATTTTAGCACTAGATGTACAAACAAAAACCTAACAATAAATCTTTACGTATTTGACTTTTTAACAGCAATTAAAATCGTATTTGGAAAAAGTGAGGTTAAGAAATTATTTTTAATTTTTAGAAATCAGCTCTTCTTCTTTTACTTTAAACCAACAACCATAGAAAGTGGTGCTATATATATAGCAACATGACATTTCTATTGACGAATCCTTCAAGCATATACCTACTTAGGGGCAGTGTTGCCGCCGCGAACAAGCGTTCAAGAGAGAAGAATAAGTTTACCATTTTTTTGGAACTCCACCTGTTAATTGGTCGGCGAGGAGGTGTACATACCTCCTCGCCTTTGATCAATCACGCGGCTATGCCTAGAGGTATTAAAAAAAAGCAATCAAGCAATATATTCAAGAACTTCTGTTTTGGCCTCCGGTCAGTGTTCTAAGTGTTTCGAAAGCTACAAAGCTTTGTAAATGTTCTATAGTTTTGGGGCAGGTTCAGGTTTTAATAAGTTCTTGTTGGGTTTACTAACCTAAAAAGTTTTTATACAATGGAACCGCTTTGGTCTTACAAAGATTTCTGGCGGGGCGGAGTACCGGGTTTTCACTTTCGAATACCAAAAAGGGTTTCATTTGCCATCTTGGTGCTCCGAGAGTGTTTTCGACGTTGGGGGTAGGGCTGCCGCTAGAAACAAATGTGGAGGGGGGTCAAAAAGTTTAAGTTAATTTACTAGTCTAGAATTAATTGAATTTAAAACACAAATAAAAATACCACAACTTTAATTTGTAAATAATAATCATACTCATTTAAATTCCCAGGCGATATTGTAAAATGTAAGGATTTAGACGGAAATTGTTTTTAGTAACTTTTAAAAACCCAGGGAGTCAACGGACCCTCCCTGACCCCCCTGTCGGCGGCTTTGGTTGGGGGGTTGATTCCTAAAGCTCTTTACGAGCAAAAATTACAAGCTTTATTGGGAGTGTTTGAAACGTTTTTATCACAACAACAGTAATAACAGCAATAAAATTACATTACACATCTTTATTTTAGTTATATTTATTTATTTAGTAATTAATTAATTAATTTATTTATTTAGTTATTTACTACAATATTTAAATTTGTTATTTATTTGTAAGACTACACAAACTGTTTTCAAATATTTTTGTCATTTTTTAAGTGTTATTTGTCCGCGCGTAAAAAAAGGTGGGTTTTATTACTCGGACCATAAACCGAACTCAGATAGAAAAGGGTCCGACCACCCACAGTCAAGGGTCCGACCACCCACGGTCAAATAAATCGACATTCTCTAAATTAAGGAATTAAATCTTGGCAGGTATATCGAAAGTCACCACCCTCGAACAAAGGGTCGTCGAAAGTCACCACCACCACCACTCGAACAGTGAGGTGTGGCCTCGAGTTCTAGTATAAAGATGGGTTGGCTACGGACTACGGAACAGAAATCAATTAAACCCTAACTCTTTTTTATTCTGTGGTTAAACCCACACCTTAGTTTGGTTTCGGTTATTGCTGGATTTTGTTGCACTTGACAACTGAATGTGCAATTAAATAGCTTTCTTAATTGAAATAGCCCGGGGGCTTCGATTACGGTTTCGAGCCGGACTACATTGGTGTTTAAGAATATGTCTAGCCCCTTTCTTTAAACCCCATTTAACGGAAGTGTAACCAATGCGGAAGGTTGCTCCGCTTTTGTTAAATTTAAGGGGGGGGGGGCAAGCTGGCGAACCTGAGCAAACCAAAAGAAACGTTCCCCCAACTAAACCAAACCTTCTTTTGATTTTAGGGGGGGAAAAATTTTAATTTTTTTTGGGGGGTTTAAACAAAAACCTGAAAAAAATTTTTTTGGGGATTTTTTTAGTTTTTAAAACCCCCCCAATTGGACCCAACCTCAAAATTGTCCAAATTTTTTCCTTTTCCCCCTTTTTTAAAAAAATTGATTCCCCCCCAAAATTGAAGATTTTATGGAAATACACCTATTATTTTATAAGTTTTTAAAATTTTCAAAAAAATTATTTTTAAAAAAAAATAGCACAAAAAAAATTTTTTTTTTTCTTTGTAATGAAACAAAATTGTCTAGTGATTTTAAAAAGTTTTGTTGGAAGCCAGGAACCAAGAAACAATTGAATTTTTTCCCCTTTTTAAAATTTTAAAACCCCCGGAAAAAAAAAAAATAATTTAAATTTATAAAGTAGGCCATTTTTAATTGTTTCGCGAGTGTCTGGCGTACCAACATAAAACTCTAAAAACCCAAACCTAGACAATTTTGTTGACATTTTTAAGAGTAAAAATAATTTTTTTTTTTTTCCCCTTTTTTTAAATTAAAAAAAAATTTTTTAAAAAATTAAAGGGTTTTTGGGAAAAATTAAATTTTTTTTTTTTTTAAAATTTTTAATAATTTTTAAATTTTTCCAAAATAAAATCTTTCTTTTTTTGGCCCCTTGAAAATTTTTATTTTTAAAAAAAGGAAAAGGAAATTTTTTTAAAAAAGGGGTTTGCCCCCAAATTTTTGGGGGGGTTTCCCCCCGGGGGGGGGTTTTTTTTTTAAAAATTTAAAAAAAAAAAAAAAAATTTTTCCAAAAAATTTTTATTTCAGTTTTTTTTTTTTGTTTACCCCCCCAAAAACCCCCAAAAGTTACAAAATTTTTTTAAAACCCGGGCCCGGGGGGCCCCCGGGAAAAAAAAAAAACCCCCGGGAAATTTTTTTAATCCCCCGGGGGACGGAGAGCCAACAAGTTTTAACAGCAATTAAAAAAACCCCTTCCTTTGGGGTTTTTTTTAAAAACCCTTTTTTTTGGGTTTTTAAAAAAATTTTTATAGTAAAAAACCGGGGGCGTATATTTTAAAGTTATACCAGTATTAAAATGAGTCAAGAGGATATTTTAGCTTTGTTGGGATTTGGTGATTTACCACAGGAGCACTCACTTAGAGGAAGAAATGACTCTAATGGAGTTTCCAATATCGCTAGTTATCAATGACCCGACTCAACCCCCGGGGTATACTGTGCTTGGACTGATAATTAGTTTTATTGTTATAATTTTAGTTTAGTTATAGTAAAGTAGTTTTAGTTGATTTAGACACTAATGTTTTTTGTAGTCTTTCATTTATTGTTTTAATTTTATTTTAGTTATAGTATGGTAGTTTTTGGGCAATAATGTTTATATAGGTATTCATTAATTTAAATATTAAATAAATTTTTTTTTTAAATTTTTTATACAGTTTTTTTTTTTTTTAATTTGCCCCCTTTTAAAATTTAAAAAAAAAAATAGTAATAATAATAATAACACATATATCATATTGAGTAAGCAATTTGTGTAAGAAAAAGCTTCAGATCATTGTTTTGAATTTTTACTGAAATACATACTTATTGACAACAGAAAAAGGGTTCTGACAGAAAGCGGTTATACCTGCGTTGTCCCCTTTTTTCCCCCTTTTCAAAAAAGGTTGGGCCAAAAATTCCCCAAATTTTAAATTTGGATCATTCAATTATCGCAAAGAAATAACTAATGTTCGTAAAAACATTTTTGAAACAGAAAACAAAACAAGATTTTAAAAACATCCTATTTATTTGTTTATTTTTTCCTTCTATAAAACTGGTTACAAAAATATATCCCATCATTCTAAAATTCTACATAAAAAATGTAATATATTCGTTTTTTATTTATAAATGTAATTAAGCAATTAATTACTTAATTAGGCATAAAATATATGTTCTCTATTATTCCAAAATTTTATATAAAAAACATAAGATTACATTGGTACTTTTTATTTATGTATGTAAACGATTACTTATGTATAAAATATTTTTTGGCAATAATACCTTTTATCACAATATAAAATTACAAAACCAAAAAAAAAAACCAAAAATAAAAAAGGGTTAAAAAAATTTTTAAAAAATTTTTTTTAAATTTTTTTATTATTTTTTAAAAAAATTTTTTTTTCCCGAAAAACCCCAAATTTTTTTTTAAAAAAATTTTTTTTTTTTAAATTAAAAATTTGGAAAAAAGGAATTTTTTTCCCTTTTAAAATTAATTTTTTTTTTTCTTTTTATTATTAAAAAAAAAATTTGGTTTTTTTTAATTTTAACCCTTTTTGGGAAAATTTTTGTAGAAAAAATTTTAAAAATTTTTAAACCCCTTTAAAATTTTGGAAAACCCTTTTAAAACATTTTTCAAAAATTTTTTTAAAACAAAAAAAAGGTTTCAAAAAAAAATTAAAAGGGAAATTTTTTAAAATTTTTTTTTTTAAAAATTTTTAAATTTTTTACCTTTTTTTAAAATTAAAATTTTTAAAATTTGGGGAAAAATTTTCAAAACCTTTTTAAAATTTTTGGGGAAAATTTTTGGCCCCTTTTTTTGGTTTTTTAAAAGTTTGGGAAAAATTTTTTTTTAAAATTTGGGAAAATAGCCCCTTAAAATTTGTTGAATTTTTTTTCAAAAAAAGGGGGATTTTAAAAATTTTTTTTAAAAAACCTTAATTTTCTAAAAAGGGGAAAATTTAATATTTCCCTTTTTTAAAAATTGGGGCTTTCCCCAAAAAAAATAATTTTTTTTATTTTAAAAGCTGGGAAAAAAAAACAGGGTAGTTGGTTTAAGGGGGAAGAAAGAAAATTTAAAAAAGGGGGGTTTTGGGGAGGGCTTTTTAAAAAAATTTTTTTAAAATTTTATGGTATATTTTTTTAAATTTTCAAACAAAAACTTCAATCCCCAAAACCAAAAATTTTTTGGGGAAAGGTTTTTAAATTCCCCAAAAAGGGGGGTTTTTTGGGAAAAAAATTGGGGCCCCAAAAAACCCTACCTTTTTGAAAATTTAAAAAAAATTTTTTTTAAAACCGGGGAAAAAAAATTTTTTTTGTTTTGGGGAAAAAATTTTTTTTGGCCCCCTTTTGTTTTTAAATTTTTTTTTTTGGAAAAAAGGGGGAATTTTCATTTTTGGAAAAATTTTACAGGAAATTTTTATAAGCAGGTTTTTTGAAAAAAATTAAACCCCTTCCCCTTTTTTTCGAAATTCAAAAATTTTTTTTTTTGGGGTTTTCCCCTTTTTTTTCAAAAAACAAAAAAACAAAATTTTTGGCCCCGGGGTTTGGGGGAAATTTTTGCTTTTTTCCCCCAAGGGCCCTTTAAAAATTTTAAAATTTTTTTTCACCAAATTTCAATCAAAAATTTCTTTACATTGTGGAAATTTTTGAAAATACCTCAGGAAATCGTAGAATTTTTTTTTTGATTTAAGTATTTAATGAAAGAAAAATTGGAAGACACCATAGATGTATATTAAGGGGTAGACTGCGGATTCCATACGCGCTTGTTGACTCCCACACAGAAAGGGATAGATAGATAAGACGTCGTTCTGTGGGCGGAGCTAAGAACAACTGTACAGTATTATTTCGTTGGTTTTATAGAGTATAGGCAAAACTAATAATAACTTTTTTAAAGCATTTGCAAAGATTTTTTTTTTTTTTTTTAAAAAAAAAAAAAAAAATTTTTTTTTTTTTTTAAAAAAATTTTTTGGGGAAAAAATTTTTTTTTGGGGGGGTTTTTTTTTTAAAAAAAAAAAAAAAAAAATTTTTTAAAAAAAAAAAAAAAAAAAAAAAAAAAAAAAATTTTTTTTGGAAAAAAAAAAAAAAAAAACCCCCCCCAAAAAAAAAAAAAATTTTTTTAAAAAAAAAAAAAAACCCCCAAAATTTTTAAAAAAAATTTTTAAAAAATTTTTTTTCCCTTTTAAAGGGGTTTTGGGGGGGAAAAAAAAAACCCCCCAAAAAAAAAAAATTTTTTTTTTTTAAAAAAATTTTTTAAAGGGGGAAAAAAAAATTTTTTTTAAAAAAAAAAAAAAAAAATTTTTAAAAAAAAAAAATTTTAAAAATTTTTTTTCCCCCCAAAAAAAAACCCCAAAAAAAAAAAAAAGAAAAAAACCCCCCCCCAAAAAAAATTTTTTTTTTTTTGGGGAAAAAACCCCCCCGGGGGAAAAAAAAAAAGGAAAAAAACCCCCACGGTATACAGAAAACCCACACACACAGATCGCTATCTACATAGGGATTCCAATCACCACCCATGTCAGAAATATGGAGTCAGTAAAACTTTAACAGAAAGGGCAAGAAGAATTTGCGAACCCGGGGCGCTAAACGCAGAACACATATTCATAATGCTTTAAGGGCCAATGGTTATTCAGAGCGAGAAATCAAAAGATCAATTGGACCAACAAATATCAGACCCGTGGAGAACGAACAACTGCAACCAGTGGCAAAAGCATTTCTGCTCTTTATTCTGGGGGTTACAGACAGGATTGGTCGATTGCTATGAAAGAAAAATGTAAAAACAATACTTAAACCAACGAGGAAAATCAAAGAAAGCCTTCGATCGGCCAAAGACAAAAGAGATCCACTTTCGTCTTCAGGAATTTATCGCATTCCGTGCACATGTGGAAGCGTGTACATAGGAACTACAAAACGCTCGATCAACACCAGGATTAAAGCATAAAGCCAACTGTCGTCAGGGGCAGACAGACAAATCCGCCGTAGCAGAAGAACTTTTTATTACAAAAACTGAAGGAGTTATGCTTAAAAAACCAAGTTTTTGGAGCATCCTAAAACGATTCGATGCATTTTTTAAAAATCCGCGGTTTTGTACTATTTTTTGCATTGTAATATTTAAAAGGGGTGGATTTTTGCGGATTAAAAAATTACAAATCTAGATTAGTAATACTTTTGAGCAGTAACATTTTTTAATTACAACTCCGTGACAATATGTTAATTTTTCTAGGGAAAACAATTTTTTTTTATTAAATCATAATAAGGGTTGATTTTCAAGGGTTCAAATATACTAAATAATGATTCAAAGAATTAAATGCTTATTTTTTAAATTATATGAGCTTAATATAATATAAAAGTTTTTGCAATAAGGGGTAGTTTTCATCCCTAAGAAATAAAAAGCAACCTTCAGCATAATGAAAATTTTGAAGAGGAGGGTAAGTTAAGCTCCATCCCAAATTTTCATGCAAAACACTGTGATAATATATTATTTTTTTTTAGGGTAAATATATTTTTTTAAATCATAATAGGGGTTTTTTTTAAGAGCTGAAATATTTCAAATAATGTTTCAAAAAACAAAATACTACTTTTTCAACCTATTTGAGTCAAATTATACTCAACTTAAGCTTTAATGTATAGTTTTATGGGTTTTAGCAATAAAGGGTAGTTTTCACTCCTAAAAAATAAAGAGCGCCCATCAGCATAATATAGACTTTAAAGAGGAGGGTAAGTTAAGCTTGGTCCCAACCCAAATATTCATGCAAATCTATGCATTTTGAAAAAATTTCCAGGTTTTGCACTTTTTTATCTTCGTTTTCTGGACTAATAGATTTCTTATTTAAACAAATTTGTATTTTGACCACTAATAAAGTTACTAATGGTCTTTGTTAGTAGTCAAAATACAAATTTGTTCATTTTAAATTTAGACCATTTTAGTGAATTAGGGGTACTTTTTCTAGATAGTGAAGAAGACATTCAACGTCCAGCGAAACGCAGTCGCCATGCATTGATTGACAGCGATTCCGAATCTGAAAATGAACCACCAAACAAAAGAAAATCTGCCAAATCAAATGATCGTCCTGCTAAAAAAAACAAGATCGAATCTGGCAGTGAATATTTGCAAATGAATCTGGTAGTGAATATTCTCCAAACGAATCTCATTTAAGTGAGTCATCTGAAAATGAATCTGGAAATGAATCTGAGGATGAACTAATAAACAATAAGAAATCTCATTCATCAAAGTTAAAGTCTAGTAGCAAGTCAAGTGGTTCAAGCAGTCAGCAAAAGAGTCTAAGTGAGTCTTTTAAATTTAAGAAACGCGATGGAAAGGTAGAAAGAAAGGAGGAAGAACCAAAAAATATTAAAGATAAAACTTCAAAAACTAAATCTAGCACCGAAACAAGTACTGATTCTGGATGGCTTCATGAAAAGCTGGATTTTCTGAAGCCCGAGAATATTCGGGATGCTCAAAAAAGGTAACATTTTTTGTTGTTATTTGAATCTATCTTGCAAGAGATACAATTTCAATATAATGGAGACAAGGACTGATTTTTTTTAAATAGACCAAGCCTTATCTTTAAAAAATAAGAGTTGTTGGATGTATGAGGGGGCAGGCATGTTTTTTCTGAGAACCCTTTATAGTGTAGTGGTCTCGTATGAGAGGCGGGGTTATAAAGTTTTGTCTCGGCACAGCTCAGTCGCCATCATGCGTTGGAACAGTGAGGAGCTTGCGTTTGCTGTCGAGGCCTACTTTTCGAGCAGATGTTTTGTTATCACAACCCATCGCACCTTTCGGAATCGCTTCAATTTAGCCCCGTTAGCCCCTGTTTCGAAACGGAAATCAATTGTTATGTGGGTAACCACGTTTAGAACCGGAAATGAACCCACAGGAATATATCAACCAACCAGTCTCGGAGTTATACAGACTTGTAGAAGGAACAAGACTAATGGGAGGATTGATATAAAAGACAATGGGAGATTAGTCACAAAAAGTCCATGAGGCTGCGCTGCCTCCGGTAGTTAATCAAGACGGCTCCCAGGGAAGAAGAAGAAGAAGAAGAACCACGTTTAGACAAACAAAATCGGTATGTAAACATGTAAACATGTTGAAGCAAGTTTTTTCCCACGGCTAGATGAGTTGGACTTGGGGAACATTTGGTTCCAACAAGATGGTGCAACGGCACACACCGCAAGAGCATCGATGGCTGTTTTGAGGGAACACTTCCCAGAACGCCTTATCTCAATCAGGAACGATTTGCAATGGCCGGCACGATCTCCCGATTTATCCGCTTGTGATTTTCTTCTATAGGGTTTTTTGAAATCCCGTGTTTATGTTAACCATCCAAGGACCCTTAATGATTTAAAGAACAACATCCAGGAAGAAATTGCCAACATAACGCCTGCTATGCTTGATGTATGTACTCAATGTATCACAGCTATGTAAAACAAAACTTTAGGTATGTACCAACATTGTAAAAACCAAATTAAAACTTTCTGATTCATACAATGCGTTTTATAAAGTTTTGAAAAAAGGAAGTTATGCTGCCGCACCCTGTATAATGAAGGGCGCTAAATGAGGGATTTGCCCAAGGCGCCTGGATGGTTAAGGCCCGCCCTGTGTATGATGCATGTTATTTTTTGCCACTGACAATACTCCAAAGGGTTTCCAGCAAAAACATACCTGTAACCTGGTTCATCCAACCAAAAACAGTAAGGCTTGGTCTAAACCAGTATGTATTTTTTCCAGGAGACCCTCAGATCCCGATTATGATCACCGAACCCTTTTCGTTCGACAGGATTATTTAGATTCTCTTACTCCTGCAATGCGTCAATGGTGGATTCTAAAAAGTCAAAATATGGACTCTGTTTTATTTTTTAAAGTTGGTAAATTCTACGAATTGTACCATATGGATGCTGTAGTGGGTGTGCAGCAATTAGGGTTCTCTTATATGAAGGTAGGCCATAGGAAAATTAGAATTTAGAACTTTTTAACTATACAAGGTGTTCGAAAAATGCACGGCCGAATTTCAGAAGGTGATTCCTCATTGAAAAATAGAAAGTTTCTATAAATATGGGTCCGAAAATGCATAGTTTCTAAGATACAGGTTGTTAAACTTAAACTAAAAAATAATGAAATGAATATGATGACTATTTTACATTTTTTATAATAAATATGAGAAAAGCCACAAATATGACTCTGCTCAGTCCTTGTTGGATGACCCTGTATGTTAAATATGTTTTTATTTTACTATGATTGTGACATACAATTTTTGTCAGTTTGGTAGTTCAGGTTCTTGTGGCTGTGTGTTTTTGTTTCACTTTTCGTTTTTTTTTACAAGAACTTTGTTCTTAAAATTATTAATCTAGTCGAGAAGTGTGTTTCCTGCGAAAAATAGTTAAAAGGCTTTGAAAAATATGTGCGATAGCTCATTTCACGTGGAATGCAAACCCAAAAAAGGCGTATAACTTTAATTTAACGCTGAAAATGGGCCTCTGCGCGACACTTCTTTGCGCGCTTGGAGTCAAAACCGAATACGTCACACTAAATAATTCTTTTTAAACTATTAAATATTTATTGAATTAAAAAAAATGGTATATTCGGAACACTTTAAAGAATTTATTCCCGTTGAAAACTTATAGTTAATTTTTCGACAAGTTATAGTCCAGTAAACGAAGGTGTAGACCTGCAGATCAGGTCGGGCCGTCACATTTTTTTTTTTTGCAGGTATTGATGTGTACATTGACCTCTGAAAATATCATAGATGGAGACATGTCCGCAAGGGCCTGAAAATGGCCTTCAAGATCCCGGAAATCCGTTTTTTCAACTATTTTGGTTGATATCTTCCGAAATGTGACACTTAGGCAATTCGTGTTTAGACGAAAATAAAGAGCAGTTCATGAGCTGCAAAAATGATTCCCATTAGTTTTGTCAAAAAGTTGATAACTTTTGAGATAACAAAAACCCCGTGCCGGTTTTTTTGCACCTGTCGATCTCACGTAAAAAAAATGCATATTTTTTCATGATTCAAAGTTTATATGAAAGAAGGAACCTGTAGGTAGAATATCTTATCACTGTTTCCTTTTTTTTTGTTTCTCTAGAAAATTGAAATTGAAGGTTAGTTTTTGCTCGATATTTTGACCCTCCTATCAATTTGTTTATATTTTTTTTATAAAGAGTAATTTCACCGAATGCTTTTGGATAATGGGGCTTTGGAAGCTGTTGAATACATTCCGAAAGATTTAATAAATATTTTTTGTGTATTTTTATAAACAACTTGTTTTTCTTAGGGCGGTTTTTTTGGATTTCCGGAGTTTTTGATAATGCTCGGGTTGCGAGAAATTGGCAAACCTCTGCATTACATTGTCAAGGACCATTACGGAGGAATGTTTGAACGTCTTAAAAAAATGATGATTCCCCTTAGGCAAACGCCCGGGCTTCTAAGATTTCGCACATGCAATAGGTGATTTTCGTAAGTTTCAAATCCATGTTTAGTCCAGTTTAGGAGCTTAAATGCTTATTCCGAGAAAAACATTCACGTTCCCAACACCAGAAGTTGTTGAGAAATAGATCATTCTTAGGGGTACGTTCATCGCGGTTAATTTCGTGAATAGGAGGAAAAGTGGTGGCGCCATCTAAAATTGGTCTTTGCAGTCCAAAACATGTGTATCTTCAGACCTCTTGACCAGAATTTGATAAGAAAGTGCCATATTTTTAGATTCCAAACATTGATGATTTTCGCAACCCTTTTTTTGCAGGAAGTATTAGGGTAGCGAAAAAAATCATAGGTACCATTTTGAGCACTGAACGCTTCATTCCTGTCCAAACCCCAAATCTGTGTCATATTTCGGCAGTTATCGGCCAAAAACAGATTTCTTCTTCTATGATATTTTCAGGGGTCAATGTACAATTATTACCTGCAAATTTAAAAAAAGATTATGACGGCCCGACCTGATCTTCAGGTTTAGGATATTTTTAATGACGGGTAGTATTCCAATACGCCTAGTCGTATTGAAAAAGCCTAGGCGTATTATAATATGAAGGATTTTACAATACGCCATAAATTTTTTTAAAAATTTAAATCTTTGTTTATAATAATTTTAAAACTTTGACAAAAAAATAAAAATCAGAGTAATATTGTCAAAGATATAAAATTATTATAAAAAAAGGATTAAAATTTATTACACTTTTATGGCGTGATCTTATTATATACAGGGTGATTCATGAGGAAATGTCAATACTTCAGGTACGTAATCAGGGTTCAAAAATAAACATAAAAGTCTATACAAGTATGGGTCCGCAAGGCCTTCGTTTCCGAAATACAGGGTGTTAAAGTTTTTTTTAAATTTTTCTATTTTTTAATATAAATAAAATTTGGTTTCCGGGGGTTTTTTGGTATGACGGATTCGAATCTAATCTTAGTATGGCTTCTTACTTGTAGGTGCTGCCACCTTCACGTCTTTTTTACTATTTTAAACAATCACAACTTTTTGGTACGACACTGTATTACATTTTTAAGTAAATTAAATAACTGTTTTGTCATTTTTACGTCAAAAAAGTATACCTGTTAAAAGTCGATATGAGCAACCGTAATCGAGATATTTGGATTTAAAAAATACCACACATGAGCCTGTCTTGATCATATTTTTTTAAGAACCAACCTAAATAAAAATGAGCTTAGCTTTGACCCATTCATCATTGAACTAGACCTCACTGATCATGATCCCTGTTATGCTAAATATAAATAAAGTTTCCATCACAAAAAAATAAAAATTCCTTACCAGTAAAAAAAACAATTGAAACATTAAATGAACAGCTTTTTAAACGCTTGATCAGGGAGGAAAATTGGGACCTAGTGTTAAATTGTACTGATGTTATTGAAGCAACGGATGAATTTTATAAAAAAATTAAGGAATTTCTTAAAATGGCTACATGTATTAAAAAAAATTATTACAACCAATTTAAAAAACGCCAACCATGGATTACCAATGGTTTAATTCGGAGCATTCAAATAAGGGATGAAATGAAAAGGAAATTGTTGTCAAATTTTAATGAAGAAGATAACCAAACTTTTAAAACTTATAGAAATAGCTTAAAAAAAATAATTGAAAAATGTAAATATAAATATTATAAAAATAAAGTAGATAGAGCCGGGACTGATCTCAAAAAAGTTTATAAATTAATAACAGAGGCTACAAATAATACACAAGATAAATCAAATAACACACCTTCACCTATATTGAATAGTGATTCGAGTTCATTTTGCAAACTTGAAAGAATTTGGCAAATTTTTGTAAAACTTTTTTATAAATCAATCAATCAACTTCAATGTATCTAAAACCAGTAAATAAAAATGAAACAATTGAAAAAATAAATAGCCTAAAAAATAATTGTAGTCCTGGTATTGACAAAATAAGTACAAAATTAATAAAAAATAACCACCTTTACTTTCTTGCCCCCTTGTTCATATAATTAATTTAATTTTTAAGAGTGGTACTGTTCCTGACCAATTTAAAGTGTCGGTAGTGACACCCATATATAGATTTTTGAGAAATGCCTGAAAGATAGACTATTACTTTTTTTACAGTCAAACTCAATATTAGCATCGAATCAGTATGGATTTTTAAGTAAATTAAGTACTTCCAATGCACTCTACCACCTTACAAGGAATACGAAAACTTGACGCTAACGAGAAATGTATAGCTGTTTTCTTAGATTTGGCAAAGGGTTTGATACCGTACCCCATCACCTACTTCTGGAAGTTTTGGAAAAGAATGGGGTGAGGGGGTGAGTGTTCTGCCTTAAAAAGTTATCTGCATGGGGAGTGAATATGTAAAAATTGCACTCTCCCATGCAATTTTTACCAATCCTATTTTTGATATTTATAAATTCACTATCTAATTTAAAACTCAGAAATGCTGCAATCGTTTCCTATGCAGATGACACTGCCGTAATTTTTTCTGCAAAATCATGGGATGAAGTAAAACTAAGTGTAATTGATGGTCTGGATGTCATTCAAAACTGGTTGAATACTTTTAAATTGACATTAAACTTAAATAAAACTACTTATATTGCTTTTCAATTACACTTGCAAATCGCCCAACCTTTGATTTCATACAATTAAGAAATTCAAATACAAAAATTAAAGAGGTCTCCCATACTCGATATTTAGGTATAATTATTGACAGGCATTTAAAATGGAATCAGCATGTTCTTAAATTGACAGTAACAATTAGAAAGCTATTGTATAAATTTTATATCTTAAGAAATATTTTGAACAAAAACTTGTTGATATCTGTATATAGAACCATTGTGGAATCATTGTTGAGATATGGTATTATTGTATGGGGTGGTATGTATAAGACGGCTTTACACTCATTAAGCATTGTACAAAATTATATATTAAAACTAATCTATAAAAAATAGACTTTACTCTACGAGCATGTTGTATTCTAGGAAGTTTTTGACATAAGGTCTGTTTATGTCTTGAAGTTAGCATTTTTGTTTACAAAAACAAAGATCTAAAAAATATTATTAGTCATAACTATCCAACGAGAAGTTAATTAAATGATTTTATAAAACTACCTAAAAGTAACACCAATGCTAACTTAAGATTTTTTAATTACTTTGCTCCAAAATTTATAACCTGATACCTTTAGAAATAAGAAATATTACCAAAATTAATATTTTTTTAAAAAACAGTGTGGTTTGAGTGTTTTTTTTAAATTTAATAATAGTGTGGAGCCAGGAGCTTCTTTCTTGCATTCATGTGTATGTTTAATTTTTTTTAAGTCTATTGTAACTATTGCACATACAGGTGTTTGGTCATCTAGGTGTTTGTTGGTTGCAATTTATGTGTAAATTATCTTAGTATTAGTACTAACAAAAAACTTTTTAGAGGAATATTTTCTTTTTTTTTTAGAATTAATATAATTAAATTAAAATGTGACAAATGTAAATAAAAAATGTAAGTACATCTTAAGATAATAAATGTGGTAGGGATACAGGGGTACTGTTCCCTCCGAAATAATAAAATAATAATAATAATAATAACACGCATCTGATTCTATTATAGCAAAATTAAAAAAAAATTAACAAAATGTATAATTAAACGATATGTATTTTAATTTTCAATAAAATTATTGTTCTTAAATTATGTTCAGCAAAACATAAAAAAATATAAATAAAAACTTTAACACCCTGTATATCGGAAACGAAGGCCTTGCGGACCCATACTTGTACAGACTTTTATGCTTATTTTTGGACCCTGAGTACGTACCTGAAGTATTGACATTCCCTCATGAATCACCCTGTATATAAGAAGGGCTCCACGAAGCGAAAAATTTTTACGACAATTATTTAAACATTTTTTTTAATGTACAATGAAGACGAAATTTTAAAATAATTTTTTGTTAATTAACAATTGTCTAGCTTGTTGAAAAATTAACTTTAAGCTAAATTTTCAACGGAAATGAATTCTTTGAAGTGTTCTAAATACACCATAATTTTTAAAAAATATTAAATTAATATTCAATACCTAAAAAAGAATTATTTAGTGTGACGTACTCGGTTCTGTCTCCGAGCGCGCAACCAATAATGTCGCGCGGAGGCCCATTTTCAGCGTTTAATTAAAATTAAAAATAAAGGACATAGAGTTTTGGGAGTCGGGACTTTTTCTTTGGAAATTTCCTCCTCTTTAAGGATCTTTATTGCAATTTCCGCTATCTCTTATGGTTTTTAAGAAAACGCCTTTCTTAGATTTGCATTCCGCGTCGAATGTGCTATCGCTCATATTTTTCGAAGCCTTTTCTAACTGTTTTTCGCAAAAGACACACTTCTCGACTAGACTAAATATGGCACATTTTCCATATGAAATTGTAGTTTTATTGAAGAAAATAATTTCGTTGTCTTTTTTGTACAAATATTAAAAGTCTTTTGAACTATAAAAAAGTTAACCTAAGTTTATAAATTCTTTAGGGCGATTTTGCACACTCAGGATTTCCAGAGAGTGCCTATGGAAAAATGGCAACTATGCTAATTGACAAAGGTTTCAAGGTAGCTAGGGTCGAACAGACGGAAACCCCCGAAATGATGGCCGAAAGGTAAGTTGTTGCATGATTTGATCGGCAACTCAATTTACTGCTAAAAATACAGGGTGTCCTGATAAGTTCGTCCTCCGGCGATATCTCGAAAAACCCTCATCGCATAGCTTTCGGAAAAAAATATTTATAGTAAAACCAGCCTTGAGAAAATGCTGGAAATTATTTTCTATTATATAATATTAACTATTATCATATATACTATTAATTAATTATTAATATATATTAACTAAGGACAAAATTGAAAACTAGGATTATTAAAAAATATGCCATATTAACTTATGTCGTTAAAAGTTTTCTCACAAACTATGTAAAATTAGGAACCTTTTTTCTTCTGAGCGTTTTTCCCTAACCTGTCACATAAATGGATGGGGGAGGAGCGAATGTACAGGGTGGCGCCTTTTCGTTGACCTTACAGGGTACAGCGAAAACTAAAGAGATAGAACAAATCTGATTGTGCAATCTCGATTTTGATTTTTGAAACAAATTCAATGGTGAAACTAAATCATGGATAACTTGATTCGTTTTGGAGATACAGAGTGTTTTTCAAATCTTGTCAATTTGGCCAGGCACTTGTAACTCGCTTGGTATTAGAGATAGAAAAAAACTGTAAATAGAAAAGTTTTAGGGATTTTTGCGTAGAATTCAGTAGCGTACCTATATTTTTTTATTGACTTTTATTTTTAAGTTATAACACATAGTTGGGTTTTTTTAAATGGAACACCCTGTATATTTTTTAAAAATTGATAGAGCTTACAAAGACCAATTCGATGATATATAGTTTAATGGGTCTGTCTGTAATAGATCTTGCGTAAATTGGCAAAAACCTATAAAATTAAAAGATGTAACACAAAGTTGTTTTTTTTTTAATGGGACACCCTGTGTATTTCTTTAATAACTAATAAAACAGACAAAGATCGATTAAATAATATATGGTTTAATGGGTCTGTGTGTAATAGATCTGGCCCAAACTGACAAAAACCATAAAAAATTAAATAAAACCAAAATGAAAACTATGTAATTTTAATATCTCAAAATCATAATAAAAAACATATTAATAATAATATTAAGATACGAAGCAATATAATTTTAATTTACACTTAAAGGGAGAACTATTTAATTATCTTAAAAAAAATACATTTTTAGATAAACTAAAATTTAACATAATTACCAGTAATACTTACATCACTTACTTACACCTTTTGTAAACTGTTCCTAAAATGCATGTGTAATTCATTTAAATTGTTGCTCTTAGTTTTATAGGTTTCGTTTTTAACAAATCCCCAGAGGAAAAAGTCCATAGGGGTAAGGTCAGGTGACCGTGCCGGCCACATAACTGGACCATTGGTACCTATCCACTTATTGGGAAAATGTTCATTAAGAAATAACCTCGCGGCACGGGCATTGTGGCAAGAATTACCGTCTTGTTGAAAGATGACATTATTCATTTCCAGAAGGGGAAGATTATCATCTAATTTAATAAATTTTCTTCCAAAATATTTAAATAAAGGTCTGTTGTGAGATTGTCATCAAATTCAAGATGGCACAAAATTCTGTTCTTATAAAGTGCACACCACACATTAAAACCGAATTTCCCTTGTTCGACTCTGTTTACTGTCAAACGAGGATTTCCGTTTGACCAGTAAAGATTATTGTGGCGATTAAACAGTCCATCACTAGTTACTCGAACTTCATCTGTCCATATTATCTTTCTGGAAAACTCGGATCTTGTTCACATTGCCGGAGATACCACAAACAAAATGTGATACGGCGTTCTGCGTCACCCGGATGTAAATTATGAATTTTTCTATAAACATATTGATGGTAATTGTGGCGTTTTAAAATTTTTTTATTTTTTTTCTATTAACACCAATATCCCAAATTTGTCTGGATGATCCAGTAGGTTCTGCGACAACATACCCTATTGTATTCATTTCTTCCAGCTCTCTGTTTTCTTTATTATAGGTTTTTTGAACGTGGTTTTTGAAAAGATCCAAAGGAAAAATTACTTACTAATTCAAACATTTTCTGTCCTGGTTGCCTTCGTTCTGGATATCTATTAAAATACAGATTTAATGCATTTATACTATTTTTTTTCCCCTTTCAATGTAACATTCCAACATATTAAATTTTTCGTAATTTTGAAACTCCATTTTATAAAATAATATCACTGCTTCCAAATAAGTCATACTAGTACGTCAGTTTCATTTGTTTCATACGGGGTTTTATACTCAAAGCCTACTTTAGAAAATGTTTCCTTTTTCAATCATGATAAACACAGCAATATCAAAACTTTTTTATATAAAGTTTAGGCATAGGTTTAATAGTATGAATTATTAAATATATATTTTAGTCTTGGATTTTTATTCGTAATTTAAATTTTATTTATATAAAGTTAGAAAATTGGTTAAATAATAAAATAAGTGTTAGCAAGGATCGGATATATGATTTTTTTTACGTTTTTGGCAGTTTGCCCAAGATCTATTGAACACAGACCCATTAAACCATATATCATTTGTTGATATTTGTCAGTTGCATTACTTATTAAAGGAATACACAGGGTGTCCCATTAAAAACAACAACTTTGTCTCAAATATTTTATTTTTATAGGTTTTTTTGCCAATTTGCGCAACATCTGTTTAGACAGACCCATCAAACTATATATCATCGAATTGGTCTTTGTAAGCTCTATCCATTTTAAAAAATATACAGGGTGTTCCATTTGAAAAACCCAACTTTGTGTTATAACTTAAAAAAAAGTCAATAAAAATTTATAGGTACGCCACTGAGTTCTACGCAAAAATCCCTAAAACTTTTCTATTTATACTTTTTTCATCTCTAATACCAAGCGAGTTATGCCTGGCCAAATTGACAAAATTTGAAAACACTCTGTATCTCCAAACGAATCAAGTTATCCATGATTTAGTTTCACCATTGAATTTGTTTCAAAAATCGAAATCGAGATTGGGAATCAGATTTGTCCTATTCTTTCAGTTTTCGCTATACCCTGTAAGGTCAACGAAAAGGCGCCACCCTGTACATTTGAAAAAAATTAAATAACGTAATTCGTAGAAAAACAAATGGTTTTTGTTGTCATGACATTTACCTCAGTAGCAAGTGTATTTTAAATTGTTGAATAATTAATATTTTGCTTTTAACTTTGTTTCATTCGCGCAATTGTCTTATCAAATACCATTCGTACTTAGATTTTGAGTCATTTTTTTTCCTGGTTTTGAATACTTCTGCAATTTAACTCGAGCTAGCCTCTCCTGAATATCCAGCCAAATCTGACCATTTATAGTATTACCTATAATAAAGTTTCATTAAATGTTTAGTTTTTTGAGTTTTGTAGTTTTTATTTCTATATTTCCACATATTTCCAAAATTTTCTGATATATTTCCGGAAATTTTCCAACACTAATTATTACTATTAAAAAGGGATGTTTTTGTATTAATTTGTCGGCGTATGAAGAAAAAAACAGCATATTTTATTTGGAGAAAAAGTTAATTTTTATGGCTTGCTCTCGATTATCTATTACTATTACTATTAAACACGAACGCGCCATGAAAAGTACCACTTTTCCTCCATATAAAATAATAAACTATTTCATTTTTGTATAAAATTTATTTAGTAAGCAGATGGGTGTAAATTACAATATCCACTTACCTGTTCATACGTGGCAATTCAATAGTTACCAGACCAAAAAAGTAAGGTAATCCATATATTTTTTAGGCTTTGTACTTTTAAAATGGGATTTATTTTTTTAGTAAGCAGATGTGTAAAAGTATTGAAAAAAAAAACGTTACTATATCTAAAATTTAGCACCTACCCTAAGTTTTTAGGCAACCTATTGGCGATACCTTTATTTACATATTACATTTGATAAAAAACAATATTTTCATCCGGTGAGCAAATGAGTGAAGTTCGCCTCTATCTTGTATCCCATACTAAGAGCATTTTCCAAGTGAATTTGGTTATATTAAAAAAAAATAGCTTTTTTACAAAATTTATTTTTTATAGGTGCAGACAAAAAGGTAAAACAACCAAGTTTGATAAAGTAGTCGCAAGAGAAATATGTCAGGTGACCACTAAGGCATCCTGTGTGTATGGTGCCCAAATGCCAGAGCCGAGATCGGAAAGTGGAACTTATTTATATGCCGTGGCTGCGAAGGTAAAGATTACCGTGTTTTTAATTTTTAATGTTAAATTTGCTCTAGGTTTCTGTAAACCAATGGTTTTTGGATGAAAAGCGGTAAATTAAAATAGACAAATTCAGAAACATCGGCCCGGCGATCGTTAAACCTGTTTTGTTACCTAAAATTTAACAGCACACCCCTAGTTCTATGTTTTAAAAAGTGGTGCATAGAACATAAAAAAACTAAAATACGTACAAAAGTTAGCTTTTTCTGTTTTTAAATGGAAAAACCTATGAAAATAGCTAATTTTTCCTTTAGAGTGAACAATTTATGTTTAATTCTAATATGACCGCGATTCTGTCAATAGGACTTTTATAAAAAATCAAAAAACAAACAAAATGTTTTTTTCTACAAACGTCAGTAAAAGTTTGATTTTTAATGCATGCTGTCAGTGTCTAAAATGTCATTTTATGACACTGGTGTTAAAAGTTATAACTTTTAGCACTTGTGCTAAAAGTGATTTACTGTAACACAGATAGGAAATTACAGAAACGTAATACTTAGATCAAAATAAATTATTTATTTCATTAAAAGTACAATTACTGAAAATACAATTAGAATGAGAAACTCCATTGCCAATCTTATTGGTGGTTGTTACACAATTTGCTTTGGTAAGATGTACTCGGGCAGGAAGCTAAGTCATCCACCAAAGTTTTGGACAAAATTTGATCAGCATTTTTTATTTCTTGTAGCGAGTCTTTTATATAACCCATGCTACTGTACTGGACTTCCATCCACCGTGTCTCTTAATTGTAGTAAGATTAGCACCAGAGTCCGCCAACAAACTAGCTGAGGAACGTTGGAAGCAATGTCCAGTGTAAATTTAGAAATTTAGCCATTTGGGCAGGCATTTTACCAAATGTGTTGATTCCATCTGGAGTTATGGCACATTTATTCTTTAAGCATGTTATAACTCTTGAATGATTAACATATCGTCGCTTCTCCGGAATAGTGACACAATCCAAAAAATCGATATTCTGACTTACTTATACAAATGCGCTTTGAAACGATTTAACTTTAGGTTAAGCAAGGTCTGGTGCAATTATTACACGTCTTTTGCCATAGATGGCGCAAGTGTCGTTCTTTCCGAGAAGCAAATTTAGGTTATTTTGTGGCGAAGAGTGTCCTGTTTTGAGTTGTGTCCAGTCACTCATGGTGTGCCCATGCATTTTTTTTAAATAACGTCATAATCTTAAAAGTGTCGCCAGTTTCATTGTTATTTTTGCTAGAAAAGTGTCATTTTCTGGATTGTGACAGACTGCTTGATAAGGTGAGTATCACTTTGTTTGTTTATTTCTCCATAATAATGAACTATTTCATAATGTGTCATTATTCTTGCATAAATTACATACATTTTTGAGCTCGGATTTAACTACTCAGTCTTGATTTGCGTAAGTGTCATTGTTCCTGTTAATTTATTAAACCGTTTTTTGCCATATTTTATATTGTGTCATTATTCTTGCACAAATTTTTAAGTTACCAACAGTCAATGTTTTAGCCCAAGAAATACAAAACTTTGGGGATAATGCTGATGACTCATTTTCCGATTATTCTTCTGACGACAGTGTAAAATACCCGAATTTTACAAAAAAATCAATGTAGTTCTTCATCTGAATCTTATCAGATTTAGAAGATTCATTGGATGAAGTTCAACCCGAAGTAACACCAGAAAATGATATTGGCTCGGATATTGGTTTAGAGAATCAGAATAAGGGTCGAAAAAGAAAAGCAAATCCTTTGGGATCAAAAAAAGCAGTTGCAAAACGTTTAAGAAATACCGGATTGTCCTATACTTTAAACTCGACAAAAAATAGAAAAGTAGTACCTCAAAAAAGATGGGTCCACCATGTACTGAAAAGTACAAGCTTAAATGTTATCAAAATATATCGGAGGAACAACGTGGCACAATTTTTTCGGCGTATTGGAGTATGGGTGATATCCAGAGACAAAGGAAGTTCATTGCATCTAGTATGTCACTAATTGTAAACAAATATACCTACAGACTACAGAATAGCACCCACCCCGGAAAAAATGTTTTATATTTTATGGTTGAAAACAAAAAAGTTCGTGTCTGCAAAACATTTTTTAAAACAACTTTGGACATAGGAGACCGCCCCATTAGAACCATTTTTTAAAAAAGTAGCATTGGACAAGCGCGGTAAACACGGCAATCATAAGAAAGTTGATAGTTCTATAAAAGATGGTATAAGACAGCATATTAACACAATACCCCGTATTGAGAGCCACTACTGCCGATCCAATAATGCACGAGAATTTATCGACGGTGGAAAGACAGTAGCTAATCTTTATAGAGATTATGTGAATAACTGCCAAGAAAATAATAAACCTTTCGGAAACTATGTCATGTATCACAGAATTTTTGAAAATGAATTAAATATATCTAAAAAGGATCGGTGCGAAGATTGCACATCATATTTAAATAGTAATGCTGAAACCAAAATTAAACTAAAATCCAAGTATGAAGATCATTTAAAAGAAAAGGATTTAGCACGCCAAGAAAAGAAAAAGATAAGAATAATGCAAATAAATCGTGTGTTGTTGCAGTTTACGATTTACAAGGTTCTTTAGCGTGTCCAAACGGAGACGTTTCCAATTTTTATTATGTGTCAAAATTACAAACTTTAAATTTTACCATTTTTAATTTAAAATCCAAAGAAGCAGATTGCTACGTATGGCATGAAGGTGAAGGTCAACGTGGCGTAAACGAAATTGAGCGTTGTGTTTTTAAATATTTGGAAAATTTAAAGAATATGGTAAAATCAGAAAAATTAGATGTTTTTTCCCGATAATTGCTGCGGTCAGCAGAAAAACCAGTATATGCTTGCCGTGTACATGTACGCTATTAAAAATTTGAAGTTTTTAAACTCATTTACACACAAATTTCTTGTTAAGGGCCACACGCAAAACGAGGGGGACAGTGTCCACTCTGTTATAAAAAAAAAACATTGGTTTTAAAAACAGAACCAGTCTATACGCCCGACCAATATGTTAATATAATACGTAATGCTAAAAAAACAAACAAACCGTATAAAGTTCATAAATTAACTCACGAATTATTTTACGATATAAAGAGTTTTGCCGAAGAAAATAAAATTAACATTGCCAAAAATACTGCAAATCAGCCGTTTGAAATATAGGAAATATGAATTCTTAGACTAGAAAAAGATAGTCCTGAGGCATTTTACTATAAAAAATCTTTTGGTGAATTAGAATATTTTACTATAAAAAATCTTTTGGTGAATTAGAATATCAAAAGGTTTACTGAAAAAAGAACCAGAAGGTTAAAAAATAATGTTTCACAGGAGACTGTTGGCGTTGTTGAACTGAGACAAGCTTACGAACGCAAAATTGAAGACCTAAATTTTATGAAAATTTTTATCAAAGTTTGTAAACATTTTTATTAATAACGTTTTCTTTTCTGTTGTTTTAGTTAGATAAGGTTGTTAATAACTTATTCATAATAGTACCTAGTATTTTTTTAGTTGTAGTAAGTAAAGTGTTCCTACGTTTTTATATTTTTGAAAACAGAACGAGTTCGTCTTTTTGTTCAGTTTAAGTCTTAAACTAGGTAGGGGAGAGTACTATGCCTTGTACCTGAAGTTTACCAAATACTAGTTTAGTATTATTTAGTTTTTACAAAATAAATCGTTTCTTACAGTGAAAAAATGTTTTATTTAAAAATAATAATATGATGAAAAAGACAGAAAGCTGTTAAAAGTTGTTACTGTAATTACTATTTATTATCAAGAATAGTGACACATTTTAAAAAATTTTGAAAAAAAAGTCAAAAATCAGAAACACAAAAAAATTAGATTATTTGGTTTTGGTGAATGTTTTATATTCTAATAGTCTTTATTATGAGAAAAAGTATTTCCTCTTAAATTAATTTATTTTAAAAATAATTTAAAAAAATACATTAAAAAAATTAAAATCGCTGTACTGAAAAAAAATATTTTTGGGATTATGTCACTATTCCGGAGAAGCGACGATATACTGATCGATTTACTTTTTACAATAGTATACAAGGTACCACTAGTTACAAAGGTTCGTTGCACATTAGTTTTTGTGTCTGGTATATGCACAATTAGTGAAGTTCCCCAATTTTCGATGTTATTTAATGTTAAATTACACAGTTCTCCTCGACGACAGGCTCCAAATACACTGAAAATTGCGGCTACTTTTTGCATAAGACATTTTAGTCTTTTTCGGTCGATATCCTTCACCCTTTCGCTTTAAAAAGGCAACTTGCTTGTAATATCTGCTTATGTCCTAATTATTTATGTTCATCATCGCCTTTAACATGGAGTAATTTGACCAGAGTGTAGACGATTTCCATATTTTTGACTTTTCTTCAAAGTACGCTAGGAGCACTTTTTCACTGGCATTCTTGCCACTAACATTTTTCTGATCACACCATTTTAAGAAACGATCGTATGTAAATTCGTATTGTTGCTTTGAGTTACTAGACAATAATTCAAAAGTAG